>JAOXNN020209404.1:0-19043 GCA_028571205.2 Hydropsyche betteni | reverse complement strand
GTGGTATCGTAACGAAACTGTCATACCAGAGGTCCCGGGTTTGAATCCCGGTCTGGCTTTTAATTCTGGTTTTTAATTCGAAAAACGATCGTCGATCATTTTAAAGTCGCGAGCTTCATAGACATACACACACAGACACACACACAGAAATCCGCTATTATATATAGGGGATATTATAATTTACCTTTTTTTGCAGTTGCCAAAGAAAAATCTCCCTTTTTTGACGAATTCATCTACTTTATCAAACCACCTGTACTTTTTGTTCACTTCACTGTAACTATGTATTGATAAAATGTCTTGCACATAATAAATATAATAAAATTCAACAAATTTACAATAAGTAGATTTACTTTAAAAATACACATCAATTTTATGAATCAAAGAAAAAATTATAATAAGAACCGTTTTCCAAATATAAAAATGTGTATAAAAATATTTAACATAATTATAAAAATAAATCTTAATATCATAATAAATCAAAAAAATATATATTTCAGTTATGAATTATACAAAGTGATAAATAAACTATAAGTTATTAAAATAACCATATAACATATAAAAAATAATGATTAAATTAAATTTCGGGGATCTATTTACCATGATAAATAACAACATATAAAGTTGTCTGGATTTTAAACAAAAATAATGTTAATTAAGATGAATTCCTAATTCAGAAATAATATCAAATATTGCTTTCACTTTAATCAATTGATTGTATTTTTTCGCAATGTCCAAAGGTGTATGGTCTTTATCGTCCCGTTTCGAAAGCATTTTTTCTATTTTCAATGGGTCGCTTTTTATGAAATCTAACAGACAAGTTAACGTATCATCGTCACATTTATCATCTGCAGCAAGATGAAGTACGTTTCGACCTTTTATATCCTCGCTCATTACAAAACTGTCTAGGATTCCTAGTTTAACACTCTCTTTGAAAATAGATTTAATTTTATATACTTGTCCGTATTTTACTGCCACGGCCAAAGGATTTTCGCCATCTTCATCACGTTTTGAAAGCATTTTTTCCATTTTTACTGTGTCATTTTTTATGAAATCCAGCAGATAATTGTACGCTGCGTTGTCGAAACATTTATTAGCAGCATGATGAAGTATGTTTTGAACATTTTCATTTTCGTTCATTACAAAACTGTCTAGGATTCCTAGTTTGACACTCTCTTCTAAAATGAATTTCATTTTGTTTACTTGTCTGTTTTTTACTGCCAGGTTTAAAGGAGTTTCACCTGTATTGTTTCGTTTTGAAAGCATTTCTTCCATTTTCGCTTTGTCGCTTTTTATTAAATCCAGCAGAGAAGTGAATATTGCGTCGTTATAAAGTCGACTTGCAGCGTGATGAAATACGTTTTGACCATATTCATCCGTACTCATTACAGAACTGTCTAGGGTTTCTTGTTTAACACGCTCTTTGAAAATGGATTTAATTTTATTCACTTGTCCGTATTTTATTGCCATATTAAAAGGAGTATCACCTTTATTGTCTTGTTTCGAAAGCATTTTTTCCATTTTCACTGTATCGCTTTTTATGAAACCCAGCAGACAAGTGAACGTATCGTCATCACATTCATCATCTACAGCACGATGAAGTACATTTTGACCTTTTTTATCCTCGCTCATTACAAAACTGTCTAGGATTCCTAGTTTAGCACTCTCTTCGAAAATGGATTTAATTTTATAAACTTGTCCGTATTTTACTGCCACGTCCAAAGGATTTTCGCCATCATCGTCACGTTTCGAAAGCATTTTTTCCATTTTCTTTGTGTCACTTTTTATAAAATCCAGTAGATAAGTGAACGTATCATCGGAACAATATTCAACTGCAGCAAGATGAAGTATGTTTCGACCTTTTTCATCCTCGTTCATTACAAAACTGTCTAGGATTCCAAGTTTAACACTCTCTTCGAAAATGGATTTATATTTATATACTTGTTCCCATATTACTGCTAAATTTAAAGGAGTATCGCCTGCACTGTCTCGTTTTGAAAGCATTCTTTCCATTTTCACTGTGTCGTTTTTGATTAAATCCAGCAGACAAGTAAACGTATCATCGTCACAATTAAAATCTGCAGCGAGATGAAATAAGTTTTGACCTTCGTTATTTTCGTTCATTAAAAAACTCTCTTGAAATCCCAGATTGAAATATTCGTCTAATAAATATTTTACATTATTATATTTTCCATATTTAACTGCAATATCAGAAGTCGTATTTCCTTCATCGTTCTTTTCTTGAAGAAAATTAATTAATCTGTTTCGAGCTTTCAGCTTACCGAACATAATTTCTATCAAATGATTGCTTATTTCCATGTTTTTTTGTTGTGAATACACAAAATGCATTAGATTAAATTCATTTTTTTTCACACCCGAGTATTCCAAGTTAATGTCGTTTTCAATGAGCCATATCGCAATCCATTGCCATTTATTTTTAAGCGTAGCGTAAAGTTTTTCTCCACTCAATTTTTTTATCAAATTTGCGTGATTGTCTTTTCTTTTTGAATTTTTTTCATTAAACATACTGTCGATAAAGTGGCAGATTACAAAATGTTCTTGATTAATAATAATATTGTCCAAAAAATGTTTAGTGATTTCCAACGATTTTTTGTCTTCTTTCGTAAAACTGTCAAATATAAAAACGGCTGTAAAGTATTCGGCGAATGTTCTATGAATAAAGAAAGGTATATCATTAACGATTCCATTCATAATGCCTACATCATCTCCCTTTTCTTTATATTTTCCTTTGATTTCTTTTAGTTTATTTTGGTTTTTTTCGCTTAAAAATATAGTCAGTTCATTTCCACTGAATAAAGTATCCAAAGCTAAAACTTTCCAATTTTTGAAGCATTTTTCGCACTCATTTTTTTCCACGTTTTCTAATGCCACTTTTTTTGAATCCACTTTGTTTTTTTCAACCCAATAGATTTTAAATTTAATTTCAACGAATTTCTCGTACATTGCCGATAATTTTAGCATTTTCATAAGCTCTTGCCGTAGATCATCGATTTTCGATAAATTAGATTTTTGAAAATTTTCAAAAGTATCCTTGAAAATAACGCCAATAATCAACGTGTGGAGAGCAATTCCTAAAAACTCGTGGGTTTTATCGAAGATACATTCACTTAACAAGTTGAATAGTGCATCGGTGAATTTAATAAAAGATTCTTCATTGATTTCAAATGACTGTCCCCAAAAGTTTTCGAGATATTCTTTTCGGTTGTCTTCTGTAAAAGGTTCGATATCATAATGATTTGAAGACATACTTTTGAAAGAACTTTTTAATTCGTTTAGAATTGAATCATAGGGTCTCGAACTGATCCAAATTTTTTTGATATTGGCATTTTCTTCTAATTTTATGATAATTTTTACAACGACCTCCTTGTAATTAGGACATATTTCGTCAAACGCATCGAAATATAATACAACGTTTCCTATTTGAAGATGCTGTTCGAAAATAGATTTTTCCAACGTAGATTGGTGATTTGCACCAATATTCAAAAATTCGATAATATTTTGTAATTGGATTTCTTGGCCTTTCATTTTATTTAAGATTGACGATGCTGAGTTCAGGTCGATTTTGATGACCCATAATTGTGGATTGTGTTTTTTCATTTTTCGCGACAAAGAGGTGAACAGTGTAGATTTCCCCATCCCGGCTATTCCAGATATTAAATTTATTTTGCAATTAAATGCGCTCTTTATAACATTTTCAAAATCTGATTTATCAAACGATTCATTTGATTTTTTCATCAATACGAACTCGTCACCTCTTTTCTCTAACATATAGATATTTCTTGATTCATTTTTTTCAACCTCGCGTTTGAATATACCAAATTCATTTTCAATATGCCTTACTTGTTTTTCTATTACATTCAAAGGTTGATATTCAGAGCACAGATCTTCTTCATTTATCTCGCTTAGCAAATACAAGTTATTTTTATCGCTTTCTATTCGACGGATAAATTTTCTTTCAATATAGTAGTTTTCCATGTCTTTTAATCTATCAATTGGCTTGCCTATATTAATGGGTTCACATTTAAGAATTTTCATGAATATTTCTCCATCAATAGATTTTTTTAATTCATCCGTAAAAATCAAATCGTTCAACGTAGTATCAGATCCTTGAAATTTCACCTCCGTTTTCAAAAAGAGGTCTTGCGAATCATTTTGAAGGTTTGCCAGCGTGTTCGTGATGTCGTTTATTTCATCGTATTTCATGTCCATTTTCTGAAAATACGATTTCGGAAAACTGTTTTTATTTGACACAACGATTAGTTTTTTTTCACCGTTGTTTTTGACCACATCGATTATACGTTTTAATAGATTTTTCGCCTCAATATATTTCATCCTAACAGAATCCCACTCTAACATCATTATATGATCAGTCGATAAAGATTTGAAAGCTTCGATCACTAAATTCAATGAACGGTCGTCTGAAGTGCTCAATTTCACATAAACAAAATCTACTTGTTTAAAAATGTTCGTGAGTTTTGCGTAAAGTTTGATGGAGCTTATAGTTACATGTTGGCTAACGACGTGAAAAACTTTTTCCGATCTTTCCGGTAGTAAGAACTTTTTTATGGTGCTTTCCAATTCCATGTGGATGAAGTTAATTTTATAATTTTCAACATAATTATCGTACTCAAAATTTTTGCCTTTTATATTTGTATTTTTGAACTTCCGTATCATCTCTTTGAAAAAATTTTCCGCGTTTTCAAATGTAACAAATCGACTACTGCAAGAAAGCTCGTGGTTTCTGATTTTTTTTTCGGATGTTTCATTAGTTTCACCCTTTAACCAACTTTGGATTTTTTCAAATAAATAGCTGTGCATTAAGCTGGGTTCGTATGCAGAGTATCGCTTTTTAAGTTCAGTTCCGATAATTTTCTTAAGTTGGTCCAAGTCCGGTTGTCCTGTCGCGAAAAAGAACGTTTCTAAAAAACTTTTGAAATACTCTTCAAAATTATTTTCTGGCCAATCTAGCACTTTTTTTTGCTTTCCAAAGCTATCTTTTGTTTTAAATGTTTTTATCCATATATTTTTTTTCTTTTTTGCGACTTCCATCAAAACACTTTTCAATTTTTTCCGTCCTTTTTCGTTTTCGTCATTGCCATTTTCTTCTATAAAATCCTTTCGGAATTTTTTAGTTTTGATATCTATCACCTCTGTTGCCAAAAGGTAGTCGTAGTGTTTCAGAATCCCACTTTCGGCCGGTAAAAAAAGTTTCTCGCTATATAAGTACTTAATTAATTCAGTTGCAATTAAAGAATACTCATAGTTCAAGCAATACAAATACATTTTATCTTTGAAATCATCAGTGTAAGGAAATTGATGAAATTTACCATGGTTTTCAAAATGAATCATCGAAAGATTTGTATCATTTTTTATTTGAATCTCTTTCGTTATATTCCCAATAATATCTTTTCTTTTTTTTTCTTGTGTAGCGAAGTCGGTATTTGTATGAATGATGGCATATTTAATTTCTCCGTCCTCAAGCAGATTGTGTTTAGCGATTTTGAACGAGCAAAAGTATTTTGCCAGTCCAAATTGATTATTTTTATCCGTAACAATGTCACCGTACTTGATTTTTTCTTCTTGGCGTTTACATTGCAATATCATGAGGTATTTTTGCTCGTTTTCCTTGTATTTAAAAACGAGATCGTCGAACTTTTCGGCTTCTTTTATTTCGGTACCTAATTTGAATTCGGGGTGTGCTTTCATTCCTCCGAGAAGATACCACATTAGCAATCCCGTTTGATACATGAACCCTCTCAAGCCGTGTTGAATAACTTTGCTATTGTTTACATCTTCGTCCATATTTTCGCTCACCTCGCACACTGAAAACAATTTCGTAAACTGTGAATTGAAAAAAAACATGGATCTAAAGCAGGTATTGATGAGCTAAAAATGTACCCCGGATTCGAAACCAATTTCCAGTCAGTTTTTTTTACTTTTTTAGTAGATCTTACGATGTCTGTCTGGTTCCGGATTTACGTGGGGAGTTCAAAAGATTCTCGAAAAATATTTTTAATTAGTTAACAGAATGAATCATTGAAAAGTAATTATTAATATTATATAGTCGTGTTGATTATTTTACATATAAAAGAATTTATAATTATTACCGCGAAATAAATAATTGTAATTGAACGAAAATCTTTATTAATACGAAAAAGTAAAATGTTTTTAAACCGAACTCTTAAATTTGTTAATAAATTGAGATAAATTGTTCCAATAAATGAAATTTAAAAAAAAAATTTAAATTCGAAATCAGCAAATCCACATATATTCGCTCGATGTCACAAATTCCAAATCCAAATTATTTATCCGATGATTGCATCATCATTTACTATTCAACAGATGGCCGTATCATGGTTGAAGCGCGTGCTAAATTTGGGTGGTCCTAAAGAAGATTGCATTACACAATATACGTTTCACGTGATTTTCGTTCATTTAATTCATAGGTTTTAAAGCGAATACTTTACATTACAATATTATTGACAAAATTTTCAAGAACGATATCTTATCTTAAAAAAACCATTACAATTTAAAATATTAGGAAATAAAAAAAATACTAATGCAGTAAAACCTATATTATTCGGGTTTCAATTTTGGCTTAAAGGATACAGGATATTTGCTATTCGACGACTTACTCAATTCCGGAAGATTTCAATCGGTTTAAATCGATTAATCAAGCGAGACGAGAGATGATGATGCGTGTCCATACGAAACTAAACTCACATAGTGCGCGTGCGCACATATCGAATAACGCCCACGCCTATAAACAGGTCGAAAGCGAAAGATTGGCGACCAATGAATAGTTTCACTGGCACTAGTTGTGTCACTAAAATTTATTAATATCAATTTTCATCTTCATCGCTTCTGCTGTGATGGGTTGAACATGACGACAGCATGTTTTATACTTGATCTTACAAACCTGATTGAATATGTTAGGTTCAGCTTCACCCATCCATGTGTGCAGTGATAAATACGTTCAAACTTTTGATTGACTAAGAAAATTGTTATAAAATAATTAGTAGATATTTAATGGTAATGAATACATAAATTAGGTATTGCATGATTTTATCAAAATGATAACAGTTATGCGATTTTTAAATTTTTCGGAAATTAGGCACTAACTTCAGTGTGCGCCAATGTGTTTGAACCAATGTCTAGGAATCAAAATTTATTTTTCAACGACACCTTTTGCTTATTTGTATTATATTTGATGTCGACCATTTATTGATTATTACTTTTTATATTCCTATTTTGATACTGATCGCCTATAAATAATGATTCCGTAACTGATGAACACACGATATTTTCACAAAGTGATAATTGAACACAATCCGCATATAAGTTTGAAACGACCAAATATAATATTATTTTGTTTTCTAACAAAACCTCTGATATTATTATTTTATATTAATAAATTAGGTCAATATAATTTCTAATTTGTAAGAGTAACACACATTTAAATTTAGTTAGGTAAATAAAAAAGTTTATCAGTTGTTCATTCGACAATAACTATTTATAATTATGTTCTATCACAAAACACCAAATATTATTCTCTGCATATTCAAAAAATTTTTCCCGGTTGTGTTAAACTGTTTGGTTATCTTAAATAATATACCGATACTTACTGCACTTATTCTAATTATAATCTCAACTCCTGTAAAAAGTCAACTCTGCAATAAACCAGTGATAGTTTTTATCGACTGACAATGAGTTTTATTTATCTCAGGACAATTTGTACCGGATAACATTAACTAGATCAGTAAATAATCTAAACATTATTATTATTTTAATTTTTCTAAATATGTACATAAGTATATCAAATATTATGAATAAAAAATTTTATTTTTACGTTGCAATTGAACATTTTTTGAAAGTTTCTCATCGGTGATGCAGGGCTTGCAAAGGTAAAACGTCAAAAACGTTAAACTTTAAGGCGCTTACAACCTTTCAGTTTCGAATACTACTTGTTGCGATGATATAGAACATAACTGATAGTAAAGATCCGTAAGGTCATAAAAGCGAATTCGAGGGTGAGCGTCATTGGTAGGTGTACTTTTGATTTGTTATCTTGATTTATTAATCAGCATGAGAACAATAATTTCATGCAAAATTCTGAAATTAATAATACATGTTATTAGATACGTGAATATAACAAAAACAGCCTGAACTAGAATCACACACTTTGAAATAGATAAAATCAAATACGAATGACAAATCATTAAGTTGTAAGTTGAAATTTGTATATTGAAAAAGTTAAGACGTCAATTATGTATGTAAACAAGTTTATTCATGTTTGATATGTGATTTCCCGAAAAATTGGAAGATATAACATTTATTATAAAATTTTAGTGTCGATAAAAATTCAGAAATTAAACGGTGATTTTTCCCCTTTTTGGAATTGAATTATTTTTTTGATTGTATTATATTATATAAATAATCAATTCTTTGAAACTCTTCATTTTCAATTGAAAAAAATTTAATGAACTATTCTAAATAAATACCTAAAATTTCTTCTGCCACTAAAAGAAATTACGTTAATCTTACGCCTGAAAATATAATATGACCTTATTTTAGTTTTAACACCATCTCTGTCTATACATTGAATGATAAAATACTAAAAAAAAAAATTGATTTCAATGATGATAAATTTCAATTTAGAAAATTGGTTAAGAATTCCATTACAGAAACAGTACAAGTACATTTTACTAAATTAACAAAAAAAACGACAATTTACATAATAAATATTTCTGAAGTATTCATTTTATAACAAGATGATTAAAAATGATATTATAAATGGAATAGTCGCACAAAAATCATTTGTGTGAGAAATTTTATAAACTGAGATTCTGTTATCATATAATTTTATATAATCGAATGGAATGTGTTTGTTGAACAAATCAGTATGAAAAAAATGGACTTCTACTATTTTTAAACATCGCTTTTTCAAATAATATGATATTATAGTTTACCTTGGTTTGAAGTTGCCAAATAAATTTCCCCTTTTTTATTTGATGTATTTTACATCCATATCTAAAGGAGTTTCGCCTTCATTATCTCGTTTTGAAAGCATTGTTTCCATTTTCACTGTGTCACTTTTTATGAAATCCAGCAGAAAAGCGAATGCTTCTTTGTTATATTTATATTTTGCAGCTTGGTGAAATACATTTTCACCAAATTGATTTTCGTTTATCAAGATTCTGTCAGAAATTCCTAGCTTAAAACTCTCTTCTACAATGGATTTAATTTTATTTACTTTTCCCCAAGTTACTGCCACGTTTAAAGGAGTTTCGCCTCTATTGTCTCGTTTTGAAAGCATTTTATCCAATATCGCTGTGTCACTTTTTACTAAATCCAGCAGACAAGTGAACGCATTATCGTCACAAATACATGCAGCGAGATGAAGTACATTTTGACCTGATTCATTTTCGTTTAACACAATACGGTCATAAATTCCAAGTTTAAAACTCTCTTCTAAAATGGATTTAACTTTATTTACTTGTCCCCATCTAACTGCTTCGTAAAAAGGAGTAAAGCATGTATTGTCTCGTTTCAAAAGCATTTTTTCCATTTTCACGGTGTCTCTTTTTATGGAATCCAGCAGACAAGCGAATGCTTCGTCGTTGCAATCTTGATGTGCAGCGTGATGAAGTACATTTGCACCAAATAGATTTTCATTTATCACGATACGGTCATAAATTCTTAGTTCAACGCTCTCTTTTAAAATGGATTTAATTTTTTTTACTTGTCCCCGTTGTACTGCCACGCCTAAAGGTGTTTCACCCTCAAAGTTTCTTTTCGAAAGCATTTTTTCCATTTTCACTGTGTCGCCTTTTATGGAATCGAGCAGAAAAGCGAATGCTTCGTCGTTACATTTATAATCTGCAGCATGATGAAGTATATTATCACCAAATTGATTTTCGTTTATCAAGATTCGGTCGTAAATTCCTAGTTTGAAACTCTCTTCTAAAATGGATTTCATTTTATTTACTTGTCCAAATATTACTGCCACGTCTAAAGGAGTTTCGCCTCTATTGTTTCGTTTCGAAAGTATTTTTTCCATTTTCACTTTGTCGCATTTAATGAAATCCAGCAGGCAAGTGAACGCTGCGTCGTTGCAATCTGTATGTGCAGCATGATGAAGTACGTTTTGACCTTTTTCATTCTCGCTCATTACAAAACTGTCTAGAATTCCTAGTTTAATACTCTCTTCTATAATGGATTTAATTTTATATACTTGTCCCCATTTTACCGCCACATCCAAAGGAGTTTTGCCATCATTTTTTCGTTTCGGAAGCATTTTTTCCATTTTCACTGTGTCTCTTTTTATGGAATCCAGCAGGCAAGCGAATGTTTCGTCGTTGCAATCTTTATATGCAGCGTGATGAAGTAAGTTTTGACCTAATTGATTTTCATTTGTCACGATATGATCATAAATTCCTAGTTCAACACTCTCTTCTAAAATGGATTTCATTTTGTTTACTTGTCCCCAATGTACTGCTACGTCTAAAGGAGATTCACCCATATGGTTTTTTTTCGAAAGCATTCTCTCCACTTTACCTTTGTCACTTTTTATGAAACTCAGCAGATAAGTGAACGTATCATCATCACAATTGTAGTGTGCGGCGAGAAATATTTTGTTTTCGTTTCTTACGAAACTTTCTTGAATTCCTAGTTTGACATATTCGTCTAATAAATATTTTACATTATTATACTTTCCGTATTTAACTGCAATATCTGAAGTCGTTTCACCAATTATATTTTTTTTTTGTAGAAAATGCATTAATATGTTTCGAGCTTTCAGCTTGACGAACATAATTTCTATCAAATGATTGGTTATTTCCATGTTTTTTTGTTGTGAATACACAAAATGCAGCAGATTAAATTCATTTTCCGCCATACCTGAGTATTCTAAGCTAACATCGTTTTCAATGAGCCATATCGCAATCCATTGCCATTTATTTTTGAGCGCAACGTAAAGTTTTTTTCCATTTAATTTTTTTATCAAATTCGCGTGATAATCTTTTCTTTTTGAATTTTTTTCATCAAACATACTGTCGATAAAGTGGCAGATTACAAAATGCTCTTGATTAATCATACTATTCAAAAAATAGTCGGTGATTTCCAAAGATTTTTTGTCTTCTTTTGAAAAACTGTCGAATATAAAAACGGCTGCAAAGTATTCGGCAAATGTTCTATGAATAAAGAAAGGTATATCATTTACGATTCCATTCAAAATACCTACATCATCTCCCTTTTCTTTATATTTTCCTTTGATATCTTTTAGTTTATTTTGGCTTTTTTCACCAAAAAATAAAGTCAGTTCATTTCCACTGAATAAAGTATCCAAAGCTAAAATTTTCCAATTTCGTAAGAATTTTGCTCGTTCATTTTTTTCCATATTTTCTAATGCAACTTTATTTAAATCCACTTTGTTTTTTTCAACCCAGTAAATCTTAAATTTAATTTCAACGAAGTTCTCGTACATTGCCGATAATTTGAGCATTTTTATAAGCTCTTGCCGTAGATCGTCGATTTTCGATAAATTAGATTTTTGAAAATTTTCATAAGTATCCTTAAAAATAACGCCAATAATCATCGTGTGGAGAGCAATTCCTAGAAACTCATGTGTTTTATCGAGGATACTTTCACTTAACAAGTCGAATAGTGCATCGGTGAATTTAATAAAAGATTTTTCATTGATTTCAAATGACTGTCCCCAAAAGTTTTCGAGATATTCTTTTCGGTTGTCTTTTGTAAAAGGTTGGATTTCATAATGATTTGAAGAAATGCTTTTGAAAGAACTTTTTAATTCGTTTAAAATTGAATCATAAGGTCTCGAGCTGATCCAAATTTTTTTGACGTTGGCATGTTCTTCTAATTTTATGATAATTTTTATAACGACCTCCTTGTAATTAGGACATATTTCGTCAAACGCATCGAAATATAATAAAACGTTTCCTATTTGAAGATGCTGTTCGAAAATAGTTTTTTCTAACGTAGATTGGTGATTTGCACCAATATTCAAAAATTCGATTATATTTTGTAACTGGATTTCTTGGCCTTTCATTTTATTCAAGATTGACGATGCTGAGTTCAGGTCGATTTTGATGACCCATAATTTGGGATTGTAGTTTTTCATTTTTCGCGACAAAGAGGTGAACAGTGTAGATTTCCCCATCCCGGCTATTCCAGATATTAAATGTATTTTGCAATTAAATGCGCTCTTTATAACATTTTCAAAATCTGATTTATCAAACGATTCATTCGATTTTTTTATCAATACGAACTCTTCCCCTCTTTTCTTTAACATATAGATATTTCTTGATTCATTTTTTTCAACCTCGCGTTTGAATACGTCAGTTTCATTTTCAGTATATATTTCTTGTTTTTCTATTACATCGAAAGTTTGATATTCGGAACACAGATCTTCTTCATTCATCTCGCTTATCAAATAAAAAATATTTTTATCGCTTTTCAGTCGACGGATAAATTGTCTTTCAATATAGTAGTGTTCCACGTTATTTAATCCTAGAATTTGATTGCCTATGTCAATGGTTTCGCCTTTTAGAATTCTCATTAATATTTCGCCATCGACCGACTTTTTCAATACATCGCTATTAATAACATCGCCTAATTTGACATTGAATTCTTGAAATTTTATTTCCGTATCTAAAAAGCAACTTTGCGAGTCTTTCGTGAGTTTATTTAGTGTATTTGCGTCATTATTTAATTCACTGATTATCGTTTCTCCTGATAAAATATCTTCTAAAACGTCTTTTTGATTTGATATGATTATTAGTTTCTTTTCGTTTCCATTTTGAATCACATCGATTATTTCACTAATCTTTTCCATCCAGTCGTCGCATTTTTTCTTATTTAAGTCCAACTCTATCACTAGTAAATGGTCAGTCAATTTAGATTTAAAAGCGTCGATTATGTTGTCATTTAAAGATTTTAATCTCGCATAAATCAATTTTTTCAGACTACATGTTTTTGTCAATACCTTGTATAGTTTGACTGAACTAATAATAATATGTTCGGTAACGATGTTCAAAATACGTACGTCAGAAGATAAAAAATCGCGGATGGAATTTGTAAAACTTGTGTCGTCAAATTCGATAGCATACTTTTCGTATTTCACAGTCGGACCTCTGAGTAAAAAAGTGTTTAATTTCGTTTTCGTTGTTTGAATAAAATTTTCTGCATCTTTGAACGAAATGAATCTGCTTTTGGAAGAATTTTTAGATTTATCATAACCGAAATTTCCATTTGTCATCCAATTTTCGATTTCAATAGCTAAATAGCTATATATAAAATCTGCATCGTACGCAAAGTATTGATCACCTAGTTCGAATAAAATGATCTTTCCTAGATCGACTTCGTTTGGCTGTCCAGTAGCGAAAACGAACGTTTTTGAAAACTCTTCAATATCTCCATCGACTACGTCTTCCGGCCAGATTTGTTGTTCTTTCTTTTTCCCGAAATTTTTTCTTATCTTAAATTCATTTCCAATAATTTTTTCCAAATCTACGTTTTCGTATTTTGCGACTTCGTTCAAAGCGCATCTCAACTTTTGACGGCCTGTGTCGTTTCCGACGTCATCTATAAATTCTTTTCGAAGATCGTTTTTGTTTATATCTATCACCTCTGTTGCCAAAAGATAGTCGTAGTGTTTCAAAATTTCGTCGTCAGCTATCAAGTAATTGTTTTTATTAGTCAAAACTTTTAGTAATTTCTGTGCTATGATATGATAAACCGAGACCATTGGTTTTAACACTGGCAAAACGAGTTCACTTTTGAATTGGTAATATTTGCCTCCTTCGATTTTACATAACGATAGACCGTCATCTTGATCTGCTTCAATCTCCGAAATAATATTTTTTATATTCTTCAATTTTTGCCAATTGTTGTCTCTCTCGGGGATTTTTCCGAGCAAATCGAATTTAGCATTAGTGTAAATGATTGCACGTTCAATAATCCCATCATTAAATAAACATTCGTTTTGGGCTTTTCTGAATGCGTTGTAATATTTCACCAATCCAAAGTCGCCATTTGTATCATTGAAAATGTCTTCGTACGTAATTTTTGCATTCACTGTGGCTTTATGTTTCGCTTGTAACATTATAAAATGATCTTCATGCTTTCCATCAACGACTTTGCTGTGTATAAATACAAGATCGTCGAATTTGTGGGCTTCTTCAATCTCTGTACCCAGTTTAAAATTTGGATACCTTTTCAACCCTCTTAGCAGATACAACATCAACAATTTTCTTTGGTATATGTTTCCCTGAAAACCAGGCATTGGTGGTTTTTTTGCAAGTTCGCTATTTTCACCGTCATCCATTTTGTTCTCCAACTGAAAAATGCAAATTTAAAAAAATAATAGTTAGTAAATTGTAAAGATAAATAGAAAGGAGTTTTGTAAATCATTTTAGAGGTTTGCGTTATCTTTTATTTCGTTAAATTCGGTATATCTAAACGAATCGCTTTGTAAATATTTTTTCGGGGATAGTACATATTTATTCGATATAATGACATTTTTCGTTCACTATGTACTATATATGCTCGTCAATTATTTTATCGATTTGTTGTTCCGATTTTAATAACATAAAATGAGCGTCATCACCTTATAATGAAATCCACAATCCAATGAATCGATTCGTCCAAATGCAAATTGAAAAACTTATTGTTTATCGAAATCAGTTTGAGAATCAGTTTTCTTCAATTTAAATTTCATTCTAGACTCGTGTGTTATCGGAGTAACTACGATCGTTTTGAAAAAATAAATAAATTATATTTATATTTTATTTTATCATTTCTTGTAAAAAATGCGTGTTTTGTAATATATCGAAGGAAAGCCCACCATTTCCACATTTACATTTACTGAGAACTCTACATTTAATTTTAACTTATTGTTAGTAATTGCGAAGGACTGCTTTCCAGGGGGCACACGGACGTGTTTTATAATATCGAAACAGCTGAAATTTAATTAGATTTCAATTTTTAATTAAAACACGTGTACAGTAAACTCCCCTGTAACGTCGAGACAGGTTTGACGTTATAGGGAAATCAATAAATGAAACATTTCAATTTTTTTTTTTTTTTTTCAAAAATTTGTTTCAAATGTTCAAAGTTTAGGCGCCTCCCCCGGCAATGACTCGCGCCTCCCAGGTTGGAAACCACTGCTTAAATAATTTAAGGAGCAGATATTTTTTTCAAATGCACGCATTTTAATGCTCGTTCAAAATACGCACATTATTTTTTTAACGCACACTTATTTCATTTAATGCATTTTAAATTTTTCCCATAAATAAAATTTGAAAAATGTATTTTTTTAAAGTCGAAATCGGCCAGTCCACACAATTCGCGCAACGTCCCAAATTATCAATCGGATAATTGCGTCATTATTTACTATTCAACAGATGGCTGTATCATGGTTGGAGCGCGTGTTAAATTTGGGTGGTCCTAAAGAAGATCGCATTACAAAATACACATTTCACGTGATTTTCTTTTATTTCATTCATAGGTGTACATGCTAATGCTTTGCATTACAATATTATTGATAACATCTTCAAGAATGATATCGTATCGCGAAAAAAGGCATTACTGTTTAAAATATGAGAAAAAAAAATACTAATACAGTAAAACCTATAATATCCGGATTTTGGCGTGAAGGATTCGGGATGTTTGCTATTCGACAACTTACTCAATTTTGGAAGACTTTGAACGGTTTGTATTGGGAAACGATTAATTGAGCGAGAGACGACGATGCGTGCAGCGGCAACCGTGTCCATAAGAAACTAAATTGAAACTATGCGAGTTTTAAATCCATGCTCTTAAGTTCAGGGTCACCTTTTTTGCGCAATTAAATTTTTTGAAGTTAATACAATATAATATTATTATAGAGGACAATTAGATGTTTTGTAGGTGATCAAAAATTAGTTTTACAAGATTTTCAGGATAAAATTTACCTTTTTTGTCGATAAGTAATACCGGAAATGACGATATTATTAAAAAAATAGTATATAGGCCCGATCTTATTAACATCGGCTGTGAATTGATAACTATACTATTACATAATAAAATAAAAATTAAATATATCTATGCAAAATTATTTTATAACCGTGCTTTTGCGAAATGTCATAAAACAAATCGAGTGTCGACATCATCATCATCATCATCATCATCATCATTATCATCATCATCATCATCATCATTTAAAAAGTCGCGGTTCGGATCGTTCATTTGAAAAAAAATTCGCGAGCGTCATCGTGACGAAAGAACGAACAGACAGACAGACAGATATCCGCTATTATATATAGGGGATATATTAAGTTGTTAGAATTCAAGGAATCTTTCGAAAATAATTTAGTTATTTTAAGAGGAAATTTACTGTTTGTATTGTATCGAAGGTACACCAGATAAAAAAATATCTTGGGTGAACATATGAAATTCTATTACGTTTTTTTCATAACTAGTAAATAGGCCCGATGTTAATAACATGTATGATGTATTTATGATGATGATGTGGGATTTGTATGTATTTATTTTAAAGTCGATGCCCGTACCCAATTTGAATATTTAATAAATTAATAAAATAAAATAATTCATTGTTATTGTCACCATTACGAACACGCACATATAGGAAAAGCCAGTAGTTAGTAAGTAATAAGCATCATATTAAAGACGTTAACTTTATACGTATAAAAACCATATGAGAATCAATACTATAAAAAGTCGCGAGCGTCATCGAATAGACACACACACAAAGAAATCCGCTATTATATACTAGTAAATATGCCCGATGATAATAACATCGACTGTGGTTTTGTTAAGAAACGGAAAACGATAAAATGTGAAAACCCGATTGTGTGAATCCGAAAAGTGTACCCGATTTGAATATTTAATATTCTATTAATAAAATCAAAAAAGTTCATTTGTTATTTATTTGTGACATATAGGCAAAGCCAGACGCAGAGGCTATCCGATGCTCGTACTCGATTTGAATATTTAATATTTAATTAATAAAACCAGTTCATTTATTATTGGCACAATTACGACATATAAGCAAATCCAGAAACAGTAAGTAATAAGCATCATATTATAGACGTTAACTGTATACGCATATAAAAACCATATTCGAGAAAAAGATGCGAACGTCATCGAACAAACATACACACACACACACACACACACACACACACACACACACACACACACACACACACACACACACACAGAGAGACCCGTGATTATATATAGGGGATGATTAATGCATGTGTTAAAGATATGATCGGTTTTTGATAATGTGTATGTAACTCAACGTTTGTATGATCGCGTTTTCCATGAAAAACGCAAAAAATTTATTTTTTGTGAAATTTGACATCATGTATTGGTGTGTTTTCTCACTTTGTTGATGTTATTAAAAAATTGTATGTTGTGTGTCATCTGTCAGATGTGACAGTTAGCATGTCTTACGATATTATTATGGGAGACCGAGAGAGACTTGCATTGCTGACACTAAAATGTCGTAATGTAATTAAAAAGGGCATTGAGAACCACAAACGTAAGGCTCGACTTTGCAAATCATAAAAAAGCTCATTTTAAAAGATGAGAATCGAGGAGTCGCTAGTAAAAAAAACATTTTGATACAGATGTCAGATGTTGATCAAATTTCACAAAAACCGCAAGATTTTTTACGCTTTTCACAAAAAAGTGATTACACAAACATTGCGTAACACAATATAAAATAAATAAAATTTCCATATCACACTTACGCAAATCACATTTAAAAAAAAACTCAAATCAAACCCATTAAACCGCCGTAATTTCGAACACACCTTCGATTGACCAACGCCAACGGTGTCACCGGGTCGACGCCCCTCGACCACTTCCCCATAAGCGAATTTCCAACCCCGACGTTAATTAATCAAAGCGGCGAACAAAGTAAACACGGGACGGGTTGAAAAAGTGAAGAGTCGGTCTGGTTGTCCGCCCATGGCGACCTCGTCCATCAATGTCCCCATCTATCAGCCGGGGCAGAGAGAGCTTCATATTTGCTCGGAAATTGCCGGCCTAGTGTTAAACGATACGCCCTCGAAGTCGTTAAGTCTTTGTGTTAGGGTAGTTTTTGCAGAACGAATGGTTTTTTGCGGCTGGGTTCGATTTAGCGGCGATTAAGCGCGGCGACGGTAATTACTCACGTGTAGGCTCCGATAAGTGTCTTTCGAATATAAGCGACGGTTATTAATGATTATTTTCTGTTTATTTGTTTAACTAGTATACAGGTCCGATGTTAACCTTACGGTGCTAAAAGAAACGCGCGTTCCGGTGTTGGGTAGTCACTACATATTCAAAAATTAGCGATTTGAAATCGGAAAAATAAAAAAATTCATAGCTTATCCCTTAGTTCATTATAATTGAAGTAAAAAATTATAATAATTGTAATTTATTTGCTGAAATCGTTAAAAAACCATCTGGCAACGCTCACGAAATGGACATAGGTTTATTCCAGTTGAAGGCTCGGAAGCCACTGCGCACTAAGGACGGGAATGCCCCCCACTCACGACTGAGAACGTTGAGCTACTCGCACTTCTACAGTGAAGTATGCAAAAGTGAGAAGCGAATATGTACGTACATTGAGCTCAACGCTGTGTTTTACGCGATTTGTTCACAAAATAGCTTCGATGTACTCGATAAATTCTGATTATTATTAATATTATTTTTTAAATCAATGCGTGAATATATTATCGAGGAATACCTAAAATCTTAACCTTGTATTTATTATAATAATAGAGATATTGATGGTTATTAGAGCAATGTGTAGAAGATACACATCACCGGTAAGGAAAGGTTAATAACGTCAGTATGTGTATTTAATATTCAATTAATAAAATCAAAATAGTTCATTTGTTATTTGTTTGTGACATATATCCAAAGCCAGTAGGCAGTAGGTAATAAGCATCATATTATAGACGCTAAGAAAAGACGATAAGATTATAGCCGTTATTATAATGACCATAAAG
>JAOXNN020209377.1:0-19054 GCA_028571205.2 Hydropsyche betteni | reverse complement strand
CTAAACATATCAATAATAATACTTCAAAATACTCAAACATATTATCATCAAAATCACATACATCCCAGCTCTCTCACCACCTCCTCTATAATCATAAACTACAGCCTTTCGCACAGCTCAGACCGCACCCTCATTTCATACTTAACGCTCCTCAGCGGAAGCTCCAGCACCTCAATCACTGCGTATATCTCCTCCTGCGAGTAGGGCTGTTTCGTCTGGGCCTACTGTCCTCCCAAGCAGGCCTCTCCCCACTGCGACACCACATTTATGGCTCTCTCCAGCAGCGCCTTGGCCGACTCCGAGTTGTGTTGCTTGTGGTTCCGCCAGAAGGGACTCAGCTCCTTGTTGAGTCCGAGCTCTATGCTGATGGCTTCATTCAGACAGCTGTAGAGGCAAAGGTCGTGCACTCTCTGGATGGCAGTAAACTCCTCCTGGGCGGCTGGAGCTATCTTCCTCTCCTCCCGGATCCTCTTCGAAAAGTAAAACTCGAACTCCGAAAAAGCCTCCAGCGAAATACACTGGAATGCGTGCTGCTAGCCCCGCAGTACCTCTACTGCAGAGCCTACATTCGGATGCATAATGTTATGGTCGAACGATTGTTTGTGATAGTCCAGCACATAGTGAGCTATCTCGAGCAGCCAGCCATTTACAAAGTCGATGCTGGTGTCAATCGGAGGAGGCTTCGGCTTCTCTAGTGCCTGGTGGGCTTTGAACTTTTTGGTTCTGAGCATTTTGAGGTTTGACATCACAAAGAACTTACGCTGTAAGTCCTGCAGCATCTCAACGACCAGGCTCTAGAGCACCTCCTCTGAAAGGGCAGTAACATCGATGTCCCTTATCGACTCTACCAGCCGCTCGAGATTGCTGGAAGCGAGTGTCTCAAACTACTAGTGAGCCTTAATCTAAGGCGAGAAGCTCAGGAAGTCCTTGACCTCGTTAATCGGACTAAGTGGCGAAATCTCGAGGGCTGCAGAGTTGGAGTTTGAGTTGCTCTCAGCAATCAGGATCTCCATTTTGGGCGTCTGCTTCTGCAGAGGGTCAGACAAACGATTTTAGTTAGCAGCCATAAACAACTGGATGTTTTACAGCGAAGTCATCTGCTTACAGTTGTCGCTGCCCGGTTGAGTAAGGCTAGGGCTGGATGGGCTTGGTTATTCGCTCTGTTCTTAGCCTTGGCAGTCGTGATTGTCAGTATCTCTGTCCAGGATGCTCAGCTCATCTTCAAAGAAGTGACAGCTGCCTTTGACTGATTTGTAGAACATGCGTACATCGTTCCAAGTTGCTCTGCCAACGGTCTTTTTTTGGTCGAGTACAGTACAATTCTTTCTGAAAGAGCTCTCGACATTTTACTTTAGTTCCAGGTAGACTGCCTCGCTGATCCCTCGCCTGGCGTAGCGATTCTAGACCTCCAGCAGTTTGAAGAGTCGCTTCTTCTAAATCAAAGTCTGGCATTTTCCGATCACACTGAACAGTCCAGCTGACGTCGGTGTCTAAACGTAGGGTTATTCGTATCTCGGGTCTCTCGGAGATACTCTCACGCTCACCACATTTTGTTCTAGCCTCAGCGTCGCCTTTTGCGGGAGAGTGGACTGTTGTCTGATTAGTCTAGCAACAGCTGGCTCCTTCGGGGTTTACTACGCGACTGCAATTCTCTGGAGACTCAGCTGCTTGATGGAACTCAGAAGCTCCTCGTTATTCTATACGGGCAGCTGGTTGGTCGACAAGCACGAAAAGTACTTGCAGTTGTTAAATCTGCACTAGGTGTTCTCCGACAACAGCGATGCTGAGTTGGCCTTGCTCTATCTTGCGTTTGCGACTATTGGTTTGCTAGAGTATCTTCTCCACGCTCTTTGAATTCGAACGGCCATCATGTTCAGCACTTTCGCGATTTGCTCTTAGTGTCTGAAGATCTCCTACTGCAGCAGCATTTGTGACAGCTGGGAAGAGCGTCGCTTTGAGTCGTAGTAGGTCATGAAGGTGGAGGTTTGGTTTGAATCCTGCTGGTTTTTCGAGCTTTTGCGCGGCTGCGTGTTTCTCGCTGACGGGTTCTTGGCTGGCTAGATTCTTCCTCTACTTTTGCTGCGAGAAACAGCAGGGCGTCTCAGGCAGGGCTATCGCTTCGACGTTTTTCTTTTTTTCATTATTCGAACTGCGCACAGCAACAGCCAATTAATATAATACTCAAGGCCTACATCTCATCCAGGTCGGTGTATAATTGTCAGTATTAACTAGGCAACTATTTACACAAACTGCTCGCCTCTTCAACTTATCAACATCACTTGGCCTCCTCCTTCTTAGGATAGACTCGCTCACCAAAAAGCGCAGACCCTATCCGGACGTTGGTCGACCCGTACTCGATCTAAATGGATGGTTGGTTACTGCCTACTTGTAGTCTGCCGACATGCCCATACTGAGCTACACTTCCTCGCCCTTTACCCCTAATTTGCTGGCAACTTGCTCTCTAAGAGTTCTCAACTCTTCAAAAGCCCCTACATCTCCTTGCTTTCCGATGGTCATCAAACCCTTGAAACTCAATAAGACTAAGCTTACATTAGCGAAGGGCAATGGCCTGCTATGTGAGTGACAAGATCGATGGTTTTCTCAGGCTACACCCCGTTTTTCGCTAAGTCACCACCAAAGTACAGTCCTCCTCTGATGTCTTGACCTGCACAAATACATTGACTTTTCTGCCCTTGATCTTGAGCTCTGACTCTAGTTTGTCGGCAAGACTACTCTACCAAAAGGAGTACTTGGCACTGTCGACTGTCTCGATGGTTTACAGGTTGTCGACCTCCAGTAGCTTTTTGACCTTGTTGCTCTGCAGGTGTCCTATGAAGTGCCACTTGATGCCCTTGGGAAGCAACGAGTGCTTCTCCAACAGCTCGTTTACGTAGTTCTCACCGAAATATCTGGCGCCGCTTTCGTAAACCTTTGCGATATCTTGAACTGGCTTCGTCTTACTAACGCACACCAGTCTGACGATGCGTCCGACTTTCTGCGAAGCCTCTTGCACCTCACTGAGTACGGAGTGGTATTTATCCTCCATAATGCTTATTTTGGCAAGTGAATGAATATTCTAATACAACAAAAATCACACTTCAGTCCGGCACAAAGGGCAAGTCCTCGAAACCTTGAACCATGGAGTAATGCAGCCTTCGTGAAAAGTGTGCTTCTGGCAGGGAAGAGTTATGATCTTCTCTCCTTCGTTGAAAGTCGAAATGCAGATGCTGCACTCATGCGAGTGCTACAGCCTCATTGAAGGCATGTACGTCAACACCTACAGCTCGACGTGCTCGTTGGAAATTTCAGGTGACACTCCGAGCCGCCTGAAGCAGCAGATCACCACGCAGACCACACACATGCAGATGACAGGGCAGAGCAGGAGACCAATAACGAATAGAAATATCCTTATGTTGGAGAAGAACTCCAAGATTAGCACGGCTGAAACGAATAAAGATACCGGGTACTGGAGTCTGTTTTGTATGAGTTGTACAAACAGGAACACGAAGGCGCAAACATAGGCCAAATAGACGAGGAGCTCGCACCAGTAAATCGGCGACTGATTTCGTAACTGGTTTTAGATAATCTGCTACAGCACAGACTCAGTTTTCCTTCTCTCGGCCTAGTCGATGACCTATATCCCGTAATGAACGTCCTGTAAGTTGTACACGTCGCACAGACGGTCTTCCAGCTTGGTCGACGCCACTTCCACTTGAGTGGGCTGTGTGTGACCGCTCGACTAAGCGACATTTAGTAGCTTCTTAGAGTCGAAGCAGTCCCAAAGAACCAACACCTTTACGAGAAGCTACCAAATCAAGGAAGCAACCATCAGACACAACACCCAGAAGACAGCGTCCTTCGGGTTGTCAGAGTAGTACGCAGTCATGCAGATAGTTACCATAACCAGCTTGGCCAACCGCCAGCATGCGGAGACTATGTATTTACACCTGAGTGAGAGCACAGAGTTGTAGAAGCACTCGTCGACGTGAAGCTAGGTAAGACCCTCGTGCTCGAAGGGTGGCACAGCAATACTCATAGCAATGAATCTTATTTCGTTATATCAGATAATCACTTTGAGCCTCTGTTTGCGTGGACCAGCAGACTCAGCCGGTCCTCGATCATTTTCGAAATCTGGTTTTACTTCCCTTCGCACCTCTTCTTGCAAGCCAGCAGCTCGTAATATGTCCTCGCTTTGGACTCCACGATGCTTCTCATGGCTGACTCCTTTAGGTCGTTCTGTTCGGTGTAGGCTTGTCTCAGCTGGCCCAGCATCACTACATCAATGATGCTGCTTTTGGCTTAGAGCGGGTTCAGACCCATGTTTTAGATCAGCGACTTGATTACCTCGCTGCTGTCAAAGAGTTGCTCTGCTTTCTGGAGGACGACGTCCTGCTCGAAGGGAATTTTAGATATCGAAGTAAGAGCTCCACCCAGCCGACTGACGGACCCACGTGACTTCGAAAGGTCTGTCTGAGTGGTGGCAGTGGCAGACTTCTGAGACTTCCGTTTCTGTAGGCGGACCTTGATTTAAGAGGAGCAGGACGGAAACTAGCATCCGGAACAGGGGTCTGACGTGTTAAACCGCAGCTCGCTGTCTTTCTCGTGGGCGAAGCTGGGAAAGGGTTTGGCAGTCTCGCTATTAAATCTTGTACTGGTCGCCAGGTTGCCCTGAATGGAGGGGAAATGTTGTTTCCTTCTATTTTCCATCGTAATTATTAATATTCTACGAGGCCTGAGTCTCTCGTGTATTCCACCAGACGGAACTTACCTATGAAAACTCTCGCTTACAAGTTGGTGTTATGACAGTCTACAAATAGGTAACAGAAGGCCACTTTGCAGTACGGTCGTCTGTATTATCTTGCGAACGAACAGATTTCTAACAGTCGCGTTTAGCATACGATAATTATGTTTAGCAACAGTCAATCCGGACAATGGGCACAGTCTTCCCACTATAGCGACAACTCTCTGCCAAGCCAGAGTCGGGGAGCTCTCATAGCTGTTATGAACGTGGAAATATCCAAGGACTCCAGAGACAAGATCTACATCTACGAAAATGACAATTAGCTTGAGCTCGCCAAGGCCTTCCAGACCAAGCACCAGCTGCCGGCCAAGGCTCTCACTATTCTCTACTAGCAAATACGCTCCAACAAACAGGCCATCGCTCGTCCAGTCAAGCAGCAGGAGAATGCAGTCCGCCAGGAGCCTCCCAGTTTTCTGTAAGGCATGCACGCCCCTCACTAGGCGGGAGCATCCAATAGGTCTCCCGCGCACGAGGAGAGATCCTCCCTGTAACAGGAGAGTCCTTCGAAAGAGGTTCAGTAGTTCAGAGACAGCTTTGGCAGCAACATCAAACTGCAGGAAAGCCTCAGAAACGGGTTGTAGAGAAGCAAATCGAGCACTCTGCGGAAAGACAAGTCGACTTGGGAGGTAACCAACAGACTCTATAACGAAAACCGCTCAAAAGCAGAGTTCCTGAAGATTGTAGAGGAAAAGGCCAAGAAGAAGGCAGAGATCATCCAGTGCATCAGCAGCGAGAAGGCAGTCCCTCAAATCAACGCTGTCAGCAGAGTGCTCGCCTCAGACCGAAAGCAGAAGAGGAACATAGCTGATTACCTCTACTCGCAGGCAGAGGAGCTACTTAGAAAGAGGGAGAAACGCAAGGCGATCGAGGCGGAGAAGATGAAGTAAGTGTGCTCGTTTCACCCGCTGATCAACCGGCTGTCGGAAGAGCTGGCACGCAACAGACCCAAATTATCGGCGAGCCAGCTAGCTCAGTAAATCTGCGACAGCAAGTGGAGAGAGGGGTTTGCTCCGGAACTGAACCCGATCTCCAGAGCCATTATCGAAGGAAGAGGAGAGACCTTCCTGGAGCGCAGCCAGAAGTACGAGAAGAAGAAGAACGAGCACCTGCAGTCCCGAAGGAAAGAACTCGCCGTCGAGTAGCGCCTGGTGGATAAGAACACTGGGCAGCAGCTCTTTCAGCCGCGGGTCGAGAGCAGGGTCGCTCTTCCGAACAGGAATCAGTCGAAGAAGGATATCGGGCAGTACCTGCACGAGACTCCGATCCACACCGACATCCTGGAGAAGCCCATCGTGCAGCTCCAGACTGGCGAGGTGTCAGAGAACATAGTAAAGAGCATACAGACAAAGCGGGTGGTGTACCTGTTCAGCCAACTGGACAGCGACCAGGATGGGATGATATCTGCAAGGAGGGTTTCGATCGAGGGCGTGGAGCCGTAGGTGCTGGAGATCCTGATGCCAATCCTGTTCGAGATGGAGGAGTTCGACTTCCGACTGAGTCTGGAGGACTTCAGGAGAGCCGTGGAGGCGCTCCACCCTACGCTCAACGCCTGCCAAAAGAGCGTTCTCTATAACTATAAACGCAAGGGTATTTGAATTACACAATAATGAGAGTTATTTTTAAATGCTTGCATTTTCTCATAAGAATGATAAGTAAAGAGACTTGAAGGAAAGACATAAAGAACAAGTGTCATTCCAACCGTTGATTCTTTACAATGAAACGAGACAGAATAGAAGTAAGTCTCCAGGGAAGAAGGTTTTGATGAAAACAGTGAGTGGTAAACCAATATCAGCTTCAACGAATAAGATAAAGAAGATAGATCCTAACAAAGAGTCTTTAGAGGGCAGATAAAAGCAATGGTTCTAAGGGGGAAAGATTGAGAGCCTTTTTGATAATAAGTTGGGGAAGAACTAGTTGCTGGAAGCAGAAAGGCGGATGAATAAGAAGTTGTTTAAGGTAAGTGTACCGTAGTAGCATAAGCACTTTGAGAGCAGATAGTATGCTGTTGAGCAGGTTCAGAAGAAAAGAAGTACGGTGTAATTGAAGAGCAAGAAGTCAAATTTCAGTAGTTAGGAATAACACTTGAAGAAACTGATTCAGAGAGAAAAAGAAGAGAAGTTGAAGAACGATAAACTTTACGAATAGCAAAGGCTAAAGCTTGAAAAGTAGAAGATGTAGCTTCGAATGATCGAAAAACAAATATCAAAAATAACTGCTCCATTTAAGATAGCGCCATCAACTTAGATTCAACCTATTGCTAGAGTTTAGAACAACCCACCTACTCATGACTCTCCTAACTACAAACAGAAACGGCAATAGACGACCTAACCGAATAACTAATAAAGGCTGTTACAGTTGCTGAGTAAGAAATAGAGACTGTCGAACTACAACCACCCCCTTAATTATACCCCTACACTTATACCACTTTTGTCAAAAGCTTCATACAAAATCATATCAACCCATATTTCAACAATAACATAGCTCTTGATAGATGACTTGCTTTATGAAAATGTTCTGGTTCTGTAGTAAATGTAATAGAAGTAGCAGAGGAAGAGGAAAGGACAGCGATAGATTAAGGTTGTTAACGACTACATAGAATTGGTAGGGGAATTGGTAAGGGAAACTGACTAAATAGAGCATAGATTGGGGAGATACGATCGGGTCTAACTGCCTAACTGGTATAAACCTAACCTTTACAAACCATTGTAAAAGATATCGGATGCTTACTAACCCCCTGCTAGCCAATAGTTACAGGTGTAGATTTCACAGGACAGGGTAAAGAGTATTAATCAGAGCTTAAAGGAATTCAAAGGGCATATTAAATACAAAGATCAGTATGAGGAGTAGAATATGAAGATGTTTGAGAAAGCAACAGGGGAGATAATATAGGAACTTGTAGAGAAGCTCGTGTAAGAGCTGGACAGAGGAGCAGGGGACTTTGTGGATGTGATATTTCGTAATGAATTTCGTTGATGACTACGTGGTTTATATTAAGATGAATATTCGATTAGTTAAGTTCGCAGTGGGGGTTTTATTAGTGGCGATTCTGCTAAGCCATAATTTCATCTTCAACCTACCGCAAGCCCTTCAAGACAACATAATGGATCTACATAAAAAAGACATCACTGAGTTTAACTTACTCTACAGCTTGCAAACTCTACCCATTATTTTTCTCATCATTCCTCTTGGAGTTCTCTACGATACTTTCGGCCCTAAAATGCTCATACCTGCAGCTGGCCTCCTCTTCATCGGGCAGATCATCATGTATATTTACACCCCTCTTCAGTCATCCTTCTCTTTCATTATGATGATCATGGGAAGAGTTATGCAGGGCATCGGTGCATAAATCCTTTACATGGGACAAGGTGTGTTGGCCACAAGATGGATGGGCAATATGGTGGGGCTAATATTAGTTCTGCCAGAAGTAGGGGAGATGCTGAATGCATATCTAACACCAATTTTAAGCAATAAGTTCGGAATCAGAATGCCGATGGGAATAGGAGTGGGAGTGTGTTTACTAAGTTTTGTTTGTAGTATTATTTTGTGGCGAATAGACTTAAAATACGAGAGAGCTTCACAATCCCCCTAAGAGCTTTCGTTAGTTCAGCCTTCTGAAGAGGTAAACTGTTCTAAGATCAAACACTTTAGCAAGCTGTTTTGGATTCTGATCGGAATATGTGCGATAGACTAATCAATTTACATGCCATTTCTAGACAACGCTAATTCTATGATAATAAGTCGTTTTGGTATTCAATATGTAGACACTGGCAAGTTTATCTGCATACCCTTCATCTCTGCAAGTATGTTTCCTCCATTATTCAGTATTCTCAACCATGCTCTTTGGCTGCCTTCTCAAATATACTAACAGGAAGAGATTGGCAATGCTCTCTGGAGTTTTGGGCGTTATTGCCCATGTGTTCATATACTCGCTGCCTAATGCTTAAACCCAAAGTCATCTTCTTATTTCGATATCCTTCTGTATTTTTGGTCTTGGACTGGGAAGTTACTACGCAGTGATTTACTCCATGATAGGATTGGCAGTAAAGAAGTAGCATGCAGGTAAATTTAGTGTAAATTAGGCACGGGCTATGCGGTAGTCAGTTTTACTCAAGCTCTTGGAATGTCCATATTTCCGTAGCTATCTGCAATAATTATTAACCGATAGCCGAACAAAGCAATAGGGTATAAAAATTCAAGCTTATTGTATATTTTTGCAGCAACTATTGGGTTAGTTGGGTGCATATATTTGTACTGGCAAAACTCCTCAATTCTGACTCACATAGGGTACGAGTAGGAAAAGGATGTAATTTATATGAATGGAGGAGTTGAAACTTCTTACTAGAATCGAGGGTCTGGATCGGATGTAATAGGGTCATCTCGTGAGTCAGAGATAATATAATAGAAACCAACCATTACCAATACTGATAGTGTCCAATGATAGATGTTACGCACGTAATTCTACTTTAAGTTGAATTATCTCTTTAGTCAGTTCGATTATGTAGTCAATATCAATGACTTTAGATTGGGCAGCTCCAGAACTTCTTGTATCTTTCTTCGTTTCTCCTTAGAATCTCCTCAATGGGCCCAAGAATCCTCTTGAATGCGCTTCTCTCAATGCAGACAATTTTGCTGAAGGTCAGAGCTTTAACGCTTGCTTGTCTGGGGATATTTCGCACAAGGGCGATTTATCCGAAGTAGTCTCCTTCTTTGTAATTATAAACTGTGGTTGATTATTAATCTAAATTAGACTACTCTTTACTGTCAGAATCCCTTCTTTCAGCTACCAGTTTTCCAGATACGACGATGTAGAATCTATCTCCGATGTCCCCCTGTCTGATAACAAACTCTCCGGGGTTATAAGTGTATTCCTTCAGAACGTCACAGATTTGAGATCTAACTAAGATAAAATTTACCTTTCGTAGGGATCGATCGAATCAAGTAGCTCAACCTTTTTAAGGGTAGTTTCAAAAAGGTTTCTTTTCTTTTGGGCTGCTTCCTTAACAATATGATTGAAGGTAAGACGATCCAACAAAAACAGTTTTCCATCTGTTTTGGCCCTAATAGTTGCAGCTCTGGGTGCGTTATAAAGAAGTGCAAGCTATCCGAAGGCATCACCACTGGTGTATGTTTTGATATGGGTTTAAGTTCCATTGATTCTTTTGAAGCACTAGTACTCTCCCTATTAGACCATATAGAGAAGATCCCCACCTTCTCCCTCTGTAATGATAGTATCGCCAGCCTTGAAGTTCCTTTATTCCATAGCTGCCATGACTATATCAGCTTCCTTTTGATCTAGATTTTTAAAGATAATGGAATTTCCTAGAAGAATCAGGATCCTTGTTTTGGTGTCCTCCGATTTAGGAATAACCTGAGTGGTAAAGTAAGTACCTTGGCAACAAAGGACTCTTTTTTGTTAAATTCGCCATAGACTTCGGCAGAAACAGCAGATCTATTTCTCTTGCTCACTTGGCTGAGTTTCTTCGTTTTGAAAACAGTGTCCTCGATGGTGTCGCTCTCCTCATCAGAACATTAGGCAACATCGGACGTGTGTCTTTTCGTATTTTAACCTAGATGAGTAAAATCCATACCGAATTTTCTAAACCAGTCGATGCAGAAGGATGTAATGTTTTCAGGTCTGGATTTGACTAATGCGACAGTCAACGGCTCCATGATAGGGTTGATCCTCTCCTTTAGGTAGGCTTGGATTTAGGTTTTCTTTTTGTCCATTTTAAATATAGCAATCTATTTCCGAGATGTTCTAATTTATAAACCACCTTAAATTCTTCCAATTAATCTTCATCGCTTTATCAACTCAAATACTCCTTAGCTTAAGTTATCGCTCTTTATAACCCTTTCGCATCGCTTTCCATACACTTAATTCTCTGATGAATCTCTGCTTATTACTGTATCTCTTTCGTTCCTGTAGAATAGAGTACACTGAGGGGGATAGCAATAATGATGGAGTAAAAAGTAATGTCGTAAAAAGCTTGGATTCCCTTTTGTATTGCAATCTCTGGGGTTATGGTTTTGGGCGTTACGTATGCAGAGTTGTTAAGAATAGTTTTGTTGAGATGAAACTCTAGCAAATGCCACTTTACTCCGAAATATTGGAAAAATCCATTCATTCTAGTATATTTATTTTCGATATGCATTCTTTTGATGAAGTTAATCGTCGGCTCTGAGAGCATCCGTAGCATAAGAGCTACAACCTTTTGCAAAAGATTCCTGTATAGCGCCACATTTACATGAATTGTAAATACAAACAATCATTATAAGATCGTTCAATAGCTCAGAATAAGGTAAAGGAACTGTAAAGGGTAATGTTGATAGATAATAGTTATAATAGTTAAGATATTTAAATCAATGGGAGGAACGCAACCGTTGGTGAAAGGAACAGCAGAGATAGCAGAGCACCCTCGACTGGGGAACATTAAGTTGATAAAGAAAGAGAATAGCGAAACTTGCCTTATCTAATATGAGGTTCCTGTTAGCAATACAAGAGAGATTGAAGAGTGGAAAAAGTCTTTGGACACTATATCGAACAGTTAGACTAAGGAGGTATTATTTTTACCCATCAGCCACCAATTTGAGAGAGCTGGTATGTGTGGCTCATCTGGTAATCTGAAAGTAATAAGGCCGTTTATTCAGCTTATATTTGAAGATTATTTATTTCTCCTTCAGAGTTAAATAATCAACAGGGCAGAGCTAGGCAGGCCGTTCCTGGAGACTGAAATGTGGTATCTATTGTACAATCTGGTGAGAGCAGGGAAGCAGTATGAGCATCAGGATAGGAAAATCGGAGACATACAGCCAGCCAATATAGTAATAAACGAAGATGGCCAGACCAAAATCATATCTATGGATTCATGGCCTGGACAATAAGATAATTTCAGCAGTGTGGTTGGCAGTCGAAAGAAGAAAGTTTTCCTTGGTAATAAAATATTTACTCAGCTCCTGAATAATGCATAGAACAGTTTATTAAGAAAGGAGAATACCCTCCGGGAGTGAGTAAAAACCTGGCATAAGCATTTAGCGTTGGTATGACGTTGTTAGAGTCAGCCTCACTTAAGGATTGCTGGTAGGTGTATACTAAATCTGGGGCGTTTACAATAGACCAGAACCACCTTAAAAGAATTGTCGAATCTATTCGACCGCAATTCAGCCCCTACTTGGTAAACTCTATCTAAAATTTGCTCATCTTAAATCCGAAACTGAGGCCCACCTGCGGAGAAATTCACGCTGTGTTTGCTCCATACCAGAATTAGATCATGAACTTAGACGAATTTCAGTTCGACCCAACCAGCTCTGAGAAATGTCTAAGTACTTACCAAAAATTTAACATGAAAAACGTCGTACCCCACTGGACTATTAAAGCTCTTCTCGGCAGCCAGCAGCCCGTTCCAAGATACTGGCAAGGGCCAAGTAGACCTGTAGTTTGAAATCAATATTTTATAACCCTTCTAAATTTGTATTATAACCTTATTAAATATCTATCTACTAGGGAATGGGTAGACAGATATTTGAGGGGTGCGAAGGTGTATGTAGTGAGGGATGTGAAGAAGTTGTAAGGAAGTAATAAATTTATAAATGAGTTTTGGAGAGCAGGATTTACCATACATAAACCCCTAGTTTATCGGGATGGGACATGCGTTGTAAGAGAAGAGAAGAGAGAGACGTAAAGCTGAAGAGGAATAGCAGTTACTTGAGAGCAAAGTGTAATTTTACAAGAAGGAGGAGAGAAAAGCAAGCAAAAGCATTGATAAGCAACGCTAAATGTTACAGAAGATAGTGAGTGTTAAGCACAGACAACACGAATAGATCAAAGAGGTATTTAATGTGGCACGCAGAAATAATTGCATAAATACCTGAAGCAACAGTAAATAAATCGACTAAAGCTCCAGTCAGAGTTCTAGAGAAAGACGCATTTGTAGAATAAACAGCAGGCCGTAGACAAGCTGGCTCGGCGTAACAGACACATTTACTACTCAATAAAGGATCGAATAGAGAAAGATGTTTCACAGAAGCGGTAGTAGTCGAGAAATATCAAGCAGTACAAAAGGGTATGAAGATAATAAACTTAGGAGCATTATGAGCATATGCTGAAGCAGAAATAAAGAGCTAGGCGCAGAATAGAGGAGTTTAAGAGGCAAAGGAACGAAGATGCAGTTCACGAGTACTCTAAATTAATGGAGCTAGAGGGAAATAGATCACAAAGTTCGAAGCAAAACATAAGTTAGCTGTAGTCTAAAGAACACGAACTTGTTCAGAGGCTACAGAAGAGTTATTTGCAGAGATAGGTGTTGAAAAATACCCTCTAGAAAGCATATATGACTAGCGACATATCAGCATTGGATGAATTAGTGAAACCTAGAAGCCAAGGCAAATCCTTCAGAGTAGGGACTGGGTTTGCGACAACTCGAAACTCCAATATGACAGGCAAACTAACAGGTGCATAGAGGTCGGGCTCTCCATAGTTGCTGAGGGCTATGCATATGACGCTGAATTCATTAAGGTAGAAGCCTTTGCCGCTGGTTACTAAACAGAAACCCCATAAAAACACAAATAAGAAGAGTGGTGCGTAGGTTTTTGATTCTGATTAAGATTGATAAGTAATAATTATTGTGTCAGCTATTTCCCACAGGATGGAGGATAAATAAACCCGCTCTGAAGTACTCACCAATCAGCAGCAGGGAAATACCTAGCCGACGTAGCTGAGTTATTAGTGTCTGATGGGCGAGAACACATAGCTAAAGAGCGATAATCAGAGACTAAAATAACAACTGGAGTTGGTAAAGTAGAGAGTGAGGAGGTAACTGCAGTAATAAAAGCCTAATGCAGAGAGCAGAGAGTCTGTAGAGGAGGTGCGTTTAAGAGCTCAGTTGGAGCAGAGTGAGAAGCATCTGCAGTAAGCAAGAAGAGAGATGCAGAACTTGAGTAAAAGGGTGGAGTAAAATCCTGAGTAGACTTGTGAGAAGATGAAGGAGAAGCTTCGAGACAAGGATGAGGAGATAAGACGTTTACGGGGGTAAATAGAGAACTTAAAGAGGAATAGTCGATAATTATAGTAAAGGCTTATGCTTGTTTAAAATGGAGAGGCTCCTAGCTGCTTCCAGAATTATCAGCAGTTGCTAGAGGACTATGGAAGGTTGCTCAAAAGATGTGCCGCCTACTAGTAATAACTCATTCAAACAAAACCTAGTCCTCGAGTGGTGGAAAAACATTGCAGTCTGCATGTAGCTTGCTTGGTTAAGTATGAGAGGGAAATAGAGGCTCTTAGAAACACTTGTGCTAGAAGCAAAAGAACCAGTAATTACTTGAGGAGAGAATTGAATAAGCTCAAAGAGCAAAATTCTTAGCTCCACGATAGAGTAAATGGTATGGATTACGAGCTCTAGCGATCTAAAAACGAAGTATCGCATTATAGAAGAAAAATGTCTAATTTAGTAGCTCACAAGCCTAGAGTAAAATAGAGCAAAAAATTTAAAACTTTGACTTTACCTGCTGAATTCACCACAGATCCCTCCAGTTAACGAAGAGTCCATCTGCCAGTCATCTAGCTAAAAGCAACATACCCCAGAATATAATTCGCTGGCCACTCTATCCCCGATAGTTAATGCTGGAACGATTTAAACTATTCTAGCAAAATTAAGGCGATAATTGTATCTCTTAACACTGATAAAACTATTCGTCAAATCGACTGCATTTACGAACTAGGCAGCACCGACAGAATCAGCCAGTCAGCATCAGCCCAGGCGTTCAAATGCTAGCACTAAGAGTACATAAGTAGCATATCGGGAGGTTTTCAAAACGATGTCTTAAGCTATTTGAGTGTGTGGGCAAGCTCAGGGTAAATGTTGGAGTTTGGAGTACGCTCAAAAGGCTGCAGAAGCTTCTAGTTTGCAATAGGAAAGCAGGAATACCCTGTAAGTTTATTTGGGTAGTCAATTACAGTGGGAGGCAACTAGTTTATAAACAAAATAGGCTGCTTTATTGAGCTTCTTTGAATTTACAATACTTTTTATCCTTATTTAGACTTTAGGTAATATCTTATTGCCATAAGCTCTTACTGGAGCCTATAGACATACCGATGGTGTCCTAAATAAATTTTGTTGCCGAATTTTGAAACAACGGATAAGTTTTCTACTCAGTATCAGTCAGAATTCAATATTTCACATACATTTATCTGGAAACGCTAGCCTTCTCCATCAGTTATAGCAAAATTAGATATTGGTACGAGCGTTTAACTCAAAAATGCAAGAGCTAAAACAAGATGAGGGTGGGTTTTAAGTGGGGTGATTATGTGTGGTGTTTATAATTACTTTTATTAGTTGAAATGGAGAACAAGTGCGCATACTTAGATGAGTTTGAGATTCTCAAAACTCTTGGCTCTGGCCTTCACGCAAAGTAAGACGCAAATAATTCAGAGTGAAGCTCGGCCAACTCAACGGCAAGTTGTACGCCATTAAAAAATTCAAGAAGGACACTGCAGATCTCACTACTCTCGAACATTAGTTACTCATTTTGAAATCACTTGAGCACCCTAACATCATAAAACTCTATGATGTTCGCGCATAAGCAACCTACAAGAAAAAGAAAGGTACTGTAGAAACCGTGTTGGCGATTATCCTTGAGTTTGCCGAAGGAGGAGAACTTTTTGAGTACATCGCTATCTGTGGGAGATTCAGTGAGACTGTTGCCCGAACATATTTCCATATGATGATTGATTCTCTCGAGTATTTGCACTCCAAGGGAATATGCCACCGAGATATCAAACCTGAAAACATACTTCTCGACAAAGATTTCAGATTAAGGCTTGCTGATTTCGGTTTCTCAACATTTTTGGCTAGAGGAAGACTTAAAACGAAGCTGGGTACTTAAGGTTATATGGCTCCCGAAATCAGGGCCAAGAATTATGATGGTAAAGAAGTCGACCTGTTCGCAGCAGGTATCATTCTGTTCGTCATGTTTGCTGGAGGACCCCCTTTCGAAAGAGCTGTTCCTAACGACCCCTACTACAAAGTGCTTGCCGCTAAAAACTATGGTGTTTTCTGGGGAGCTCATGGCAAAAAGAAACCAGCTGGATTTTTCAGTGAAAATTTTAAGGACCTCATAAATAAAATGCTCGCTCTAAAACCAGAAGAAAGACTTAGCCTAGAGCAAATTAAGCAACATCCTTGGTACAATGGAGATGTTGTGCTTTTAAATGATATCCAGGAGGAGTTCAAGCAAAGATTCTTGACCATCCAGTCCAAGAAAGGAGAGGCAGGAGGTGACTCCAGATCAGTCTTCGCTACCCTTTTACCAGACAAACTGAAATAGTTAGGAAATGAATTTGCTGAGCAAGTTAAGCTTCTTAAACAGGGCAGGCCAGACGTGAAGGATTTGGTGGTAGATATGAAACCTGAACAATTTTTCGGTAGAGTAAAATTCCTGTTCGATGATGAGGGCAATCAGACAAAGCACCACATATTAGACGAGGAAGTGAACGAGAGCTACGAGATAAGGTGTATTGAGGACAAACCAGCAGTAAATAATGAGTTAATTTAGGTTGAAATCATAATAAGCCACAATGAACTTGGGGAGAACGTTGAGTCTAAGATAGTAGCGGAGCTATCTTCAAATGACAAGGGGAACACTGTTGTGAAGTTGCTGCGAGACGAAGACAGCTGTGAGACTATGCTATATTACAAATTCTCAAACTACGTAAAGGATGCTTTCAAGGAGTTTAGGCCTTTATGATAAATATGAATAATGATGGTTTAGATATTGTTTTTTGGGTGATAACTTGATAATTAATTGATGGAATACTAAGGTAGCCTGTAGATAAAGTATGTTTGATAGGGATGCAGAGGAACCAGCAACGACAAGGAGATAGTGATTACTGCAGAGAAGTGGAAGGAGTTACGCACCTAGGCGAAGTTATTCAAAATGTTGGAGCCTACTTTGCAGTCCATGAAGATAAAGCCAGGTGAGACAGTCTACTTACTTTCACTAAAGTTCATAAAACAGTGGAAGATGTATACTGGCTACTACCTTCCAGAGAGTTAGTTCGCCAAACTATCGACTAGTAATGATGAGTTAAATAAGGCCCTCTTCCAGATCCATTTAATGAGGATTTGTTGTAGTAGAATAATGAGAAGCTGGTGGTTAATCCCAACTCTTAAAGCCCATACCATCGGGTGCTTTTGGAGTACGTTTCTTTAAACAACGAGTTCATAATCGTCAACGAGGCAATAATGAATATTTTCAAAAACTACAAGGGAGTTAAGCTACCCCGAAAGTTGAAAAACGCAGGTGGAGATCACCTGAGTGTGGAGACTCTATTTTCTAGGGTAATTATAGTGGTATGTAGATCAACTTTATTGTGGTAAATGCTTAAATCTTGCGAAAAATTAAAGATGGCCAGTTGAAGGAGCTTCCTGTGCTCACTGGGTGCATTTCGAAAACTGCTTCCTTGCAGAACCTCCAGCAGTAGGTGCTTGACTACTGGATTAAGCAGTATAGTAACTGTCTGGCGGACAGTAAACTAGAGGCCAGGGTGAGTTGGAAAGAGGTAAGGTTTAGTATAGTTATCGACAGCATACAGTAGCTGATGAAATAGATAAAAACTGAAGGGAAGATTAGTAAAGCCAAGTACTTCACAGATATACCTGACTTGTTGTAGGCTGCTGCTAGTGCGAAGAGCATTATTCTGGTATAATGTAAGTAGTCAAGCGGTTACTTGTTTAATTTGGTGCCTTACAGTGACAAAACGTGTTCAAAATGCAATATATCTTTGAGTAAATAGACTCCGTCCTGTTAGTGCACATCCTACTGTGGAAATTGCCTCGCCAGCTACTTCTATCTGCATGATACAGGCTGCCCCAGCTACAGGCCTTCCAACAGCCTCAAAGGCCTCTTAGGGAGAGTAGGACTTCAAAACTTAGGAAACTCTTGCTACATGAACGCAGCTCTCCAATGCCTTTCAAACTCTACCATTCTGACAGACTAGCTTTTGAAGATTAACCTAAAGCAGAAACTTAACAAAGATAATCCTCTGGGTTCCAAAGGCACAGTCTTAACTGCTTACATTAAAACTCTCAAAGGGTTGTGGCTTTAGGATAAATAAGTATACAGTCCTAAGTAGCTCAAATTAGCCAGTGGGCGTATCCAAGATTCCTACTTTGGTTACCGACAACAAGACTCCCAGTAGTTTTTGTTGTTCTTGATGGATTTAATTCACTAAGACCTCAACCAGGTGAAGAACAAACCTTATTTGTAAGCTCCAATTTTGAATGGGACTGATATTCAGAACTGTAAGAGAATGACTGAATACCACATGAGCAGGAACCAGTCTATTATATTCGATTTGTTTGGAGGAATATACAAATCTAAAGTAAGATGCCTTTCATGCAAAAACTAATCTACATCTTTCTAGATGTTCCTGCACTTGCCACTTCAGATACCGTGTAAATAGTTAGTGGAGTTCTTTTTCGTTGGTTATGGAAGATAGCAGGTTTATTATCGGATTCAGCTTTAAATATAAAACCCTACCGTTGAAAAGGTCATTCTACAACTAGCTAGGATGCTGGGTAATGACTACAACGCAAATAAGTTAAAGCTTTTCTGTTTAGGGACCAGCATAGTGGATCTGTCTAATATGCCGTTCGACAAGATTCTGGAGTTTACCCGAAAGAATAATGTGTTTTGCCTGTAGCTCACTTAGCCAGAGTTGTAGATATATAAACCCACTCCTGATCATATTAACTGCATCAACATCTACTTTACTACTGACTCTAAAGTCACCTAAGGAGTAATTAAGGTGCCCATTTCGAGACCATTTTGGTTTAAATTTAGCAAAGTATCCATCAGAGATATCGAGCAGCACGTGTGGAAGTGGCTTTATAAAGCACTTGTCGTCAATCCAACCAACTAATCTCAAGACTTTGCCAAATACTTTGTCAATCCTCAGCTCGCCCCCTTGAGATTCTTCCTGAAGATTCAGACTAGGGACGGCAAGAAGTCCTACTATAGGAACAAGCAGCTACTTTCGAAGGATTAGTTGAGCATGATTTGCTCTAACTTCGCTGATCATACTAAGTTTTAACTCTAGTGCTACGTTGATTACCTAGTGTATCCGAACTTTATGTAGAAGAAGTTCGGTACTTTCCAACAACTGAAGAGTAGTAGTAAGATGGAGGAGTAGCAGCAAGCACTGAAGCTTGAGGAATTATTTGACAAGTTCAAAACTCCTGAGCTGCTCGACATAAATAA
>JAOXNN020209366.1:0-19055 GCA_028571205.2 Hydropsyche betteni | reverse complement strand
TTGTCGAACATCGAAAACACTTTGATTGGACGTTGGGATAATTTGAAAATCATCGACATCAGACACAATCCATTTTTGTGTGATTGCATGATTAATAAGCACATAGCTGATCTGTCGGTAGTGGAGCAAGTTGTTGAATACCCCAAGAAAGTGGATCCTGAGAATATGCTCCATACTGTCATTATTGGGCCTAATAAATCAGGAAGAACTGCTATGGCACAGGCTCTGAGGAAAGAACATAAGAGAGCTATTGTAAATCTCAATTAACTTTTGGAGTGGAATCAAAATAGTGGAACTCCTGCTGCTGCCAAAGCCAATGAGTTTTTGGAAGAGAGAAAAAAAGACTATGAATTGGCTTTACAATAGAGAGACAAATTATTCAAAAAGGCAGGGAAGAAGGCCAAAGAAGTGGAAGATCGTATTGGTCCTGTCAATTAGCATCTCTATCAGATACTACCTTAAGCCATTTTAGTGGATCTTCTCAAGTAGAGGATGAAACATCCTGAATGCGCCGCTGGTTGTATTTTCGACAACCTCCAGGGAAAGAATATTTCGAATGAGTTGATAGGCCTCAAAATCATAATGAAGGCAATAGGATCGGAAGGATTATTGGTTGTTACTCTAGGAGATAAAGTCGCCAATAAAGAGCCGGAGAAGAAAGAGGAAGTTGCACCAGCTGCCGAAGTAAAGAAGGAATAACCAAAAAAGTAGGAAACTAAATAAGCCAAATAACCTGCCCAGGATAGTGCTAGAAAACCAGCACCAGCAAGAAAATCCCAATTAGTCCAACCAAAGAAGGATGAGAAAGCAGTCGTCGAACCACCTGCTGAGAAAAAGGAGGAGAACGTATTGTTTGCTATCGAGGATCTAACTGCTGAACAGAAGGCAGCCTATGAAGAGAGGAAGACCTAGATAAATAAGTTTATTCACAATGAGCATAAGAAGGAACCAGCTGTTACTCTGTTCAAAGACCCTGTATTCGAATAGGCTAAGAAAGATTAGAAACCAGCCAAAGGAGGAAAGGGTGCTCCACTTGATGAGAAACCAGTCGAGGTTGAGCCAGTTAAAGACGGTAGTTTATTCGATGGACACCGATAGAGTGTAGTTGTACCTGTGTTCCAGAACTCATTCGATCAGAGATAGGCGGTAATCAGTGTTGTGCCAGCCCCAATCTATAGAGATCCTGCTAAATAACCTATTCCCTAACCAGTATTCCATGAGGCCATCACCAAACAAACTTCAAAATCATTCTAAAGCAAAGTTTTGAAGGAGTTCTCTATCTACACTCCCAAAGATCCTTTCAAAAAGGAAGAGAAGAAAGAAGATAAACCGAAGAAAGATAGCAAGAGGGCTTCTGTAACTGCCAAACTCTCCAATACTCTGTAATTGGGTACGGAGAAATTGCAGAAACCACAATACAAGCTTGAAGACCTTGTTAAAGAGCAGACCCGATGGGTAATACCTCCCAACACTGTACTTACTCTTTTGGTAAGGTTTTTCAGTAGAGTAGTTGGGTCATTCGAAACCAACCTCACCTTTGAGAATAGCTTCGGACTGAAGAAGCTATCGGTTCCAGTATCAGCAAAGAGTGACTTCCCTGTAATCTCAAATATCCCAAAGAATATATATTGGACAGTCAAAAAAGCTAGAGCTCCAAACCCCCCGGAAAGCTACATCTCTAAGGCATTCGTACAGAGTTAGGGGATCTATGAGTTTGGGCCACTTCTAATAGGTAAAGTTGCAGATAAAAAGAACGATAAGGAAGTACTGCATATAAACTCTACTACCTTTAAACTTTCGAATCAAGGGTCGTATCCAGCTGATCTTCAATTTGCACTCATTTCGTCAGTTACAGAGGGCAATCCTGAGTACAAGAAGGGAGTGTTCTTGATATCGGAGGAGAAGCTAAGTTTGGGAGTGAACGATCCCCCAAAAGAGATTAGGGTATGGGCTTTACCAGACGCCCCTCAGAAATTCAAGGATGAACTCATTATTATGATTAAGAACAATCCTTCTCCTGTGATTATTCCCATTCAGTGTCAGGGTGCCAAACCATCCATCGATATCATCGAAGGAAACCCTCTGAAATTCACTAGGATACTCCTCAAACAAACGATTAAGAAGCAACTGAAGTTTAAAAATAACAGTCCCATTCCAATTAAATTCAAACTTAATGGAACCTAGTCTCTTCCGGAAGAGTTCGCAATTGACAAAAAGGAGGGATAACTCAAACCAACAGAAGAAGTGACTATTGAAGTAACATTTAAAGCAATTAAACAACAGAAATTCACACAGAAGATAACTTTGGTGGCAGAGGATATCTAAAATATGAATTTAAAGAGCTAACCTAAGGAGATAGTAATTGAAGCTGAGGCATTCGATATTAGTGTTGAGTTGAAATTTCCGACTGCCGACACAGAGAATATGCTTGATTTCGGCAATATGAGAGTAGGTGATTTCAAGGACCAGAACTTCACAGTAAAGAACATCGGTCTATACAACGTTAAATTCAATTTCGTTATGAAGAAGAAACAGTTTAAGGAGTGTTTCAGAATTGAACCGATGGAGGTGGAGCTGGAACCCAACGGAATGAAAGAGATATTGGTGAGATGTACCTCCAATAAGTAGATGAAATTGAAGACAAACAACTCTACCACTGATATCAATATGGAAGTACTGGAAGGTAAGACACTAGAAACGCATAAAACTGTACCAATTAATGTGTCTGTCAATGCTGTATTTAGCAAATACTCGGTAATACCACTCAAGAATATCAATTTTGGACCCATACAATTCAATTAGAGCAAGACGAGGACTTTTGAGATTAAGAATGAGGGACTGTTTGAGTTCAACTATACACTGTTTGATTTCAATAATGAAGAATTTAGGAAGGAACTAATGGCCAATCTGGAGAAGGATAAGGCTGCCAGGTTGGAAGCTCTAAATACGCTGCCGGTTGTAGGAGGAGATCCGAAGAAGGGGAAGAAATAAGCGAAGGAGGTTAAGAAATAGGCACCTAAGAAGGGAAAAGGAGGTAAAGGAGAACCATAGAACCAGTTGAAGATAGGTCAATGGACCATTACACCATGTCTCGGCACAATAGCTCCGGATAGCAGCGCTACAGTTGAAGTAGTATTTACTGGAAGTGGCCAGAAACTCTACGAACAAAAGTTGGGTCTCGACATCCAGAATAGAGATCCAGAAGATGAACCCAAGGGTATCCTTTACGAACTTGTTGCTGAGTCCTGTATTCCAGGAATAAACACCTAAAACTTTGAGACAATATTTGAATAGCAGGTTGTTATGGCAAGTCAGCAATCTGGTGCAAATATTTCGAATATGATAAATTCTAACGTATTCTACGTCGAAGAGAAGGTATTCCATTTTGGAACACTCGTGCCTTCCAAAATACCAGATGGTATAACTGAGAAATTCAAGATTTAAAATAACAATAAAGTACCCTGTACTGTTAAGTTCGATGCTAGAAAGAAGACACCAACTTCAGTGGAACAGTTTGCCTTCTAAGTTCAACCCAAACAAGTAAAGATACCTCCTCATGAGCACTGTTACGTAAATGTAATATTCAAACCAACAATTATGGCAATGTACTCCGGTGTATTCTAAGCAGTAGTTTAGAACGGAGAGCAGAACCCTAAAACCCATAGACTATTGTTTGATATGCGAGGTTAGGGAGCACTTCCAACAATAAAATTGTAAAAACCTAAGGAATTCTTCGATTAAAGAACAGTATTGGTAAAGTTCAATAAGACTAGAATAGGCAAGGCACTTACCCAACAGATCTGTTTGAAGAATGACGGAGTGATTCCTGCAACAGTTAAGTGGTAACTACCTGCTAGTGATAGTTTCAGGATTGTGGATAACCCTAATATCAGTCTAAATCCCAAAGGCTATGCAACTTTTAATGTATAGTTCAAACCAAAATAAGCAGGAGTTAAGAATTGGGAGATTAACGCACAGACACTGTTGAATCAGTTTGAGGTGACTAGGTTTAAGGTGCAGGGAGAAGGATTTTTCTAGGAGGTGCTCTTCGAGAATCTACCGGAAGACCAGGAAGATAAGTGTAATTTCGGAGATTGTATAATCGATAGATAGAAGAAGATTAACTTCTCCATTAAGAATAATTCGGCAGCACCAGTTAAGTTCCAATGGGCACACAACGAAGACTTTACATTCTTGCCGAGGGTTGGTCATATTGAGCCTCATTCTAATAAACACATTACTCTAACGTTCAAAAGCTCCAAGACTATCACACACAAATAGGCTGCTCTAGTATGCACTACGACTCAAATTAAACAGGCATCTCCCGAATTTAAGGATTGGGATGATTCGATGTTCATTACCAAGATGGTCACTAAGACTGAGTTTGAGTGGCTTGAGAAGAAGAAAGAGGAAGAGAAGAAGAAGAGAGAGTAGGAGGCAGAAGCCGCAAAGAAAGGAGGTAAGAAAGAGGCTAAGAAGGGCGGTAAGGTTCCAGACGAAAAGAAGGAGGATAAACCACCTGTTCCTCCGCCAGGATAATAAGCAGATATTGAGATTCAAGAGGTTGTGCCATAACCATAGAACACAGTAGTGGACAAATCCTAGAAATCCATAACTCTTAAAGCCTCTGCAGTGGCTGACTACTCCAAATACGAAATCTAATCAAGAGCGATTAACTTCCTGCCAACTTTGATGTACACTAGCAGAGTGCACAGATTCGCTGTGAAGAACACCAGTTTAATCAATCTGAGGTATTTCTGCAAAATCACTAATACTTTCAATGGTAAGATCGACCCAGGATATTATTCACTGGATAACCATAGTGGAAATATTGCTCCAGGATGCGACGAACAGTTTACTCTCAGGTTCTCCCCAACAGAAGTAGATGATACTAATGAACGACTCTTAGTGGTCAGCATATAGAATCTGGATCCTAAGGCAGAGAAGTTAATAATAGAGCTGGATGGGTAGACCTAACGACCTATCTGCCACTTCTAACTCCCTCCCACGAAGTACAGAGAGAAGAAACCAGACTTATAAGCAAAATATAGTATTGTTGAATTCGAGTCTCTCGGTACAAAGGTAAAGAACAGTAAGAGATTCTACGTGGTTAACCCAACCGCTATGGCTTATGAATTCGAATGGAAGAAACTCGATGATGAGAAGACACCTAATGCAGGGTTCTTTAGATGTCCCACTTCCAGAGGCACCATCCTATCAGGTAAGAAAGCTGAGATAATATTCGAATATACACCTGATCTGGTGGGTACACATGAAAGTTACTGGATATTCGAAATACCCTCTGAGAAGATCATTCAGTATTTCCTGGTTGTGGGTACAGTGGTAGAGCCTAACGTATTTTTCGATTCGGGTAAGATAAACTTTGGACCATTGTTGATTGGAGGCAAGAATAAGGAGGTTGTCCATTTGAAAAATCTGGAGGATGTCCCTATTCCCTTTACTTTCGATAGGGAAAGCATTAAGGGAGAACCTGAATCAGGAGACTCATTGAGTGTTGAACCACAAAGTGGAGTGATCCCTGCACAAGGAGATGCCAAGATAGAGATTACATTCGCTCCCAAAGTGCAAAAATAGTTCAATTATAATCTTTCCTGTGCTGTGAAGAGAAAATCAAGGGATGTAGCTATCAATATAAAAGGTATTGGCTACGTACTCTCCCATTCCGTTATGTTAAGTGGATCTCCAACAGTTCTATCACACATGCAGCGACATTAAATAGCATTTGGGAATGTATTTGTCAATGAAAAACGTTCTAAAACAATAACAATTTAAAATAATGGTGACTTCAACTTCGATTTTGCAATTAAGAAGAATGGATCATTTTCGTATTTAAAACTGAGTAACTAATTTGGAACTGTAAAGAAGAATGAGAAGTTCTCGATTGAAGTGCAATTCTGTCCTACTGACTAGTTTGCATTTGGATCTAACTCTTCAATATCACTATCAATTGTAAGTGGTCCAACCTATGTATTTGCGTTGAGAGGATCAGCCAAAAAACCAGGAGTAGAATTCTCCTTCTTCAGTTATGACTTTGGACCTTGTTTCGTTCTCAAACAACCACTACCAGTAACCACCTACCTCTAAATTCGAAATAGAGAGTCCTCTGCAATGAGCATATAACCTTTATACTAAAAGAACGCATATTTGGATGTAAGAATAGCTTCAGGGCAGGTAGTCCTTCCCTTCAAAGTGGAGTCATCTAAGAATAAGAAGGGAGTGGTGGAACATACCGAACAGAATGTACTGAAGATACCGATAGTATTCACTCCAAGAGATTTTATTAAGTATAGTGAGGTGGTATCATTTGATATTAATGGTCTCAATAAGATTGATGTTGAGATTAGAGGGTAGGGGATACCCTTCAAGCTGGAGGTGGAGAAGACTGAAAATCAGAATATCGACTTCGGTATCACTAAAGTAGGTGAGTAATCTAATCGTGTAGTGTCTATAGTAAATTTATCTAAGAAGAGAATCGATATAACTCTGGATACAGATAACCAACTGGAAGAGTTTAAGAAGCTTTATTTAGAGGTTACTCCCAGTCAGTAGATAAGCATCAACCCTAAAGAGAAGAAAGATATTGAGCTTTCGTTCCATCCTAAAGCCCGTATTCACTCATTTAAGGTGGACCTTAATTACAAGATCGTACAGAACCAAGAGAAGAGGAAACTACTGAGTGTTCAGACAGCAGCCCATGGAGTTGAGCTCAAACTTATGGAATAGACTATTGGATTTGGAACAGTAGTCAACAATTCTAAAGTAACAAAAGTTGTGCAATTGGCCAATCTAGGAGATATTGGAACTAGATTTGAATGGGACACTACCTTCTGTGAGAAGTTCTTCACAATATCACCAAAGAAAGGATATTTACCTGCACATGAAGATCTAAACTTTGAGATAACTTTCCATCCTAATGTTCCCAATAATGACATAAACTTCAAGATTAAGTGCAATATTTAGGGTGCTGACCCACTCTTCATGAACCTACTTGGAAAGTGTATTTAACAACCGAAGGAGAGTATACAAGAGTTGAAGTTCGAGTGTGTAGTTAGGACCAGTAAATCGCAGAAAATACAGTTGAAGAATCCCACACCTAAACCATGGAAGATTAAGGCCAATATTTCTAGTTCTTCAGATAATAAGGTATACTTCCAAGGGAAGGAGTTTGTGGAGGTACCCGTCAATGCATCAGCAGATTATGAGGTGATCTATACTCCGCTCACTATGACAGCGTCACCGGAACAACCAGAAATTAAGGATCAGGCACATTAAAGCACTCTATTCTTCCCTATTCCTGATGGTACTGCTGTTCTGTACAAACTTATCGGTAAGTCACTACCTCCTCAACCTCTCCAATCCTTTGATATGACTCTTAAATCCAAAAAGAGTGGTTTCCAGATGATCCCCATAAAGAATTGGTTGAAGACAGCCCAAAGATTTAATGTCACATGGAAGTTCGAGAACTAGGATAAGACTATATTTGTCAATGCTGCTAACACTTTCGATGTTCCTGGGGATACTACTAAGGATTACAAATTGACTATCTACGCTTTGAAAGCATGTCAAGCCAAACTATAAATATTCTTTAAGAATCCCACCACCTTCTAGTTCATCTCTTTCAGAGTGAACCTCACCATCCAACAACCAGACCCTATGACCAAAATAGATATGCAGTCAGTCGTTAGAGAGTCAGTAACTAAACTAATTACCATCTAAAACCCTCTATCCAACCAGGTATAAATTAAAAAGTAGATGCTGACAGTGGATAGTGATATGGTAATGTTGGTACCCAATAGTTTCATCATTCCAGCTAAATCATAGTTTGGACTATAGGTAGTTTATAGACCATTATTAGCGAAGGAGGATAATGCTAAGATCACCTTGAAATCTCCATAACTGGGATAATTCGTCTATCCTTTGAGATTGGTTGGTAGTCCCACTACCCTACAGAGAACCCTAGCATTCAAAACTAACCTAGGTAACGATATCACCCAAACATTCAAATTCATCCATTATGGGAAGAAGGCTACTGTGTATAATTGTAGAGTTGAAAAGATTGGTCAGAAAGCACCAGTTAACGTAGATCCTAAGGCTAAACCACCAGTAGTTAATAGTGATTTTGTACCGGAAGTAGCTACTGTCAATGCTCCAGCAACATAGTCTTTTGAGGGAGTTGAGGTAGGAGTTAATGTTAGGTTTGAACCTTCATCGTTAAGTGAGAGCTCCTCACAGCTGGTGGTATCGTCTAATTAAGGAGGTGAATACATCTGTATTCTTAATGGCTATACGACACCTCCTCAACCTAAAGGACCATTCAAGATTGCAGGAGCCAAACCTCCTCCCATCGACTTCAAAAACCCATTCTTCGAATCCTATGAGTTTATCCTAAGAATCGATAACCCAGCATTTACCAGCAGTGTCAAATCTCCCATCAAGATCGACGGTAAGAAAACCCTCAGCATCAACATTACATACAAGGCTACACCAGGGTACAGTAGCAATGGTCGGCTCATAATATCAGCGGGAGATATGCCGGCATGGGTATTCTACCTACAGGGAGAATGACCCTAATGATCATAACAGAATAAATCAACACAATATAACCAATATTATTTAACAACGGTATGCCTATGGAATCAGTTGTAGGGTTTGAGCTCAGGATGGAACTTAGCCAGGCCAACCTGCTCCTTCTTGTTCTATTCCTAGACTGTCTGGGCAACTCTGAACAAAAATAGAAAGTCATGGAACAGTTTAGCAGTAGATTTATAGTCATCCTATTGAACAGAATGACCTACATCGTGTACTACTGATAGTTTGAATTTGCCCTGCATTTGAGCGATTGTCAACTATTTGTCTAGTCGTTATTTCTCGGCAGTTATGAGGATCTTGGGGACTTTTACCCTCAGGAAACAGGCTGATAGTCCTTCGAACCATCCTATATTAGTATGATTTTACCATGCCAATACTTCTCGGTAGCCATCAGATCCACCTTCCACTCATAACTGTGCTCATCACCGTTGATGACCACCTATTTTAGTTGAGGAGGAATGGAGACTCTTGATGATTATGGTCGTCTCAGAATGTTTGCTTGGAGACTACAGTAATAAGTGGGGTACCTCCATTGGATTGCAGATTCTTGACTTTTGAATATTTTAGGTCTGTTCTCCAGGATATTCGTCATAAAAGGCAAAGCTTCTATGGCAGTCCCCTCCACCACATCAATAACTATCATTCCTTGTACTCGTTTACCCCATGCTTCAGAACTAGCCAACTCTGTAAGTCTGCAGGCAATAGATCCACCCAGAGAATGCCCAACAATCACGAAATTCTGCTTGGGGAATCTCGTCAGCAGCTACTTGAGGGTTTCTGTGGCCTCACCAAGTAAAGTTGCTATTGACATATCTTAGATGTTTCCAGATCGCTTCGACATACCGTGCCCTTTAATTTCATAGCAGAGTACAGTACCGAACCGGCTGATCTCCTTAGCAAGCATGGCGAAACTCATGGCACTCTCTCCTGCTCCATGAATACAGAAGAATACTGCTCCATCGCTACCAGCTTTGAATACTGAGGTACCCTGAATGACTAAAGGTTTACGTCTTCGAGATAGAACATCTAATCGTAGAGATTCTACCAGGAAAGTGGAGAGAATTCTTTGTTGTGACTGTGCTCTGAATGTGGTTTTGGCGGAAGGTGGAAGTGTTGGTGAGGTTTGATGGGTATGTTGGAGGAGTGCTCTCTACGTGAGGAGATATGCTACTTGGAGGGGTTTGAATGAGGTTTGTCTTTTTCTTAGTCAGAGGGTTTGCGTTTTTTCTACATTCAGTCAAATATTATATACATTAATAACTAACTCCTCAACGTACTGCAAAGATACATCGAAACTCATACAAACAACTCTTTTGTAAGGAATAACTTCGGAGATACTTGAGGCCGATCAGTATTGCTGCATCTAAATACCTAAACAACTACAAATTAAGAATAAATAGAATGATGTAAGTTAACAGTATATAATTAACTTAGTACAACCCCAAACAAATAATTTTAAGAATGACAACCCAATACGCCGAAGAGCTAGAAAAGTTCACCAAAGAGTCCTCCCCACTTGGCACTAGCAATGCCCTAGGGCATATCAACCTGGTTGAAGTACTCTCCTCCCATTACCTCAGAACCTGGTGAAGCAGACTGAAAGATAACTACAGGAGCATCATGAGCTCATTGAAACCTTCAGGCAGGAGCTCCAACTCATGAAGTCTCGCATCGAGATCAACCATACAGACATCTTTAACACCCTTAACCCAGCGATATAGGCTTGCAACGGAGAGTTCTCAATGACGACGCAGGCACAACTATAATAGAACCTCAACTTCCAGAACCAGTTAACTGAGCTGAAGAAGGAAGCATCCATCCTGGCACAGATGATTTCGACGGCTCAGAAGAGAACGTAGCATTTGATCGGACAGGTAGGCACATATTGATGTTCCCGTTGTATAATTTATGTAAAACAATTTCATCTAAGAACCATACGCTAATGCCAATCTAGTGCTCCCAGCGGAGGGTACCCACGGTGCGCTGGTCCTCGGTGATTTCAATTCGGCTATCGATCCCGAACTGGCAAACCGTTATAACATCCGAACCATCATTACTGCTGCAGATGGCCTTGAACACCTTAAAATCGATCCCAGCATTCATCATGTCACATTCAGATTGCTGGATAGTAAGACGGAGAACATTGCATGTCTATTCTAACAGAGTAACTCAACCATCCTGAGGGGATTGGTAAAAGGAGGGGTACTGGTACACTGCGCTGCAGGGATATCTCGAGTAACTGTGAATTAAGATAGTCAGCTACGTTGGTGATTGCGTTTATGATGCACAGAAATAAGTGGAACTTTCGCAAGGCTATAGATTTCGTTAGGTAGAAAAGACCGAAAGTATGCCCTAATCTAGGGTTTTAAATGCAGCTTAAAGCTTATCAGAAGGCTATTGAAAAGGAGGAACAGCTTACACCAACCAAACCTATGATGGTTTATAGGAGCAGGAATTTTATGCCTATGGAACTGGAAGCTACAAATACTCATAGTCGACAGTTTAATGGGCAAAGGGGCAAGAGTTTCCCCACTATCCCTCAGTCTAGAAGTATATCGAAAAGGATGGCTTAACCGGGGCGTCCTGGCATCTAGAGTAGAGAAGGTGAACAAACCGACCGCAAAGAACTCACTCAACCATACTAACCCATAACCCTCCTTAAAGACCAACTAGCGATTGGTTCTCTAACAGGTTACAGAACCAACTTTAAATCAAACTCTAAACAGACACAGGCGATTGATCGGTTGAAGAGACCTTTCAGTAAGGACGAGTAGCCGGATATCGCTCGCAATTTAGCAAAGATGATGTTCGGTGGACACATGTATAAAATGAATACGAATAAGCTACTGTAAAATCAGTTGCAGGGGATGAGTAGAGCCAGGAGAAGAATAAGTCAGCTACGTAGATGATGCTTTTTCTATTGTTAGTGCCAGTTAGGATTTTTATTATTAAATCTATGAGTCTAGGACCAGCCGATCTCAGAAAGATTGATCGCTCTAGTTTCACTATCTCTACGAGAACCAGGACGCATTCTTATGAGTAGGAATAAACCCATAATCCCTTCATCCGTACTCAGAGCCTATTCAAGAAGAAAGTATCCAGGTAACACCTTAACTCTAAGGAGTTTCATCCAACTACAAGAGCAGATTAGTCTGTATCACAATTTCTGGAAGAAGCGAAGGAGGTTAAGAAGATGAAGGTGCCGATTAGTTAGGAGTTGAATGGGAGGAATGAACTAGAGGATAAGCCTACGTCGATAATAAACTAGGTTAGTTTTTTTGATTCTTTCGGTAAGTCTCAGAAAGAGAATAGACCACTGAGGGTACACACCGAACCTAACGAAGTGACCCACCGAAAGAATATAGCATCAAAATCTATTTATATAATGGATGAGTAGAGGGAGAGCAGAGATACTGCTCGAGAGATGGGTAAACCAGTGACATAGTTCTACCTCAATTTAAACCTCAGTAGTGACTAACCCAACAATACAACCGAGAAAAAACCTTTAAATAACTCCAAAGCACCTCCTACAGTCAATTCCAAACCTTAATCTGTTATGAAGAAGCTCAAAGAGGCACTATTGGTGGTACATCCAAAGCATTATGAAGAGATATGTAGGAAGATATCGAAGAATAATCTGCAATCTATGGCAGAAGTAGCTGGGATACTACAGAACTATGTGCAGGGTACGCAATAAGTGAAACACATAGAGAAGAGCAAGAGGGTTAAGGAAAGAATATGCATGGACAATGACAAACAGGTGCATATTTAGATGGTAAAAGTGGAGGCTATACCCGTACACTAACCACAAGTTCGGAATTCCTATCAGAAACTCAAGTAGAAGGCTGCTAAGACATCATACGGCAAGAAATCAAGAGTTAAGTGATTGTGTAAAGAGTGAGTACGAAAGTTTTAGGTCGACCATTGAATCTTTTTCGTAGGAAGAGTTGTATCAGCATTAAAGGATTATTACTTATTCTAACCCTAAAATTATCATTATCTTGAGTAAATCTTTAGCCGTCAAAACAATCCCCACTGAGAGGGTAAATAGTAGAGGATATGTTCCATAGAAAATGCGAAAAATACGGAAGGCCCTCCCAGCCAAGCAGTACGCACAAGCGTAGGCCAGGAGAGGTATCCTCCCAGAGGCAGTGAAGCAGTTGCTTTTTTTAAAGTGAAAGCAGACACTGAGATGGAGTAAATTTTTTGGGGTTGATTGACGCAATGCGAGATAGTTGCTACTGCCTACCCCTTCCCTTTCTTATCCTATTTAACTATCACCCCCTATATATTATTCTATTATGGGTCTCACTCTCTACACTAAGTGAGGTGAGGTCCAGAGTTAATTTTATTTTATATGCAAATATAAACAAATTCCTACACCAACGTGCAACTCTTGAGAAAGGAGTTTATGGAGAACTTCTCGCAGGGAAGGTTTCTGGATGCGTTGCCTCTTATCGAAAGAGCACTTGAAGCTATGAGGACTAGCTCAGAGAGCAACCCGGAAGAGCTGGAGGAGGTTAGCAACCAACTAGCTCAAGCCCTCAATGCTGCGGGGATGATGTGTCTATAGTCCAACAACCTGGAGCTCTGTTTTAAGTACCTTAAGAGAGCCGAAGGGGTCTTCACTAAGGATATTCGAACTCAGTCCACCACCCTAAACAACTTAGGGTGTTACTATAGGAGAGCCAACAAACCGAGCCTTGCCCTACAGTACCTCCAGAAGAGCCTGGAGATGTAGCTGAGAATCAAATCCTCGAAGCATCTGGCATAAACATACACAAATATGTGCACTGTGCTCGGACTGCTAGATCTTCACCCAGAGGCAGTGTTTAACGCATTGATGAGTGTTGTGCTACTACAGCATGAGCTGCTATCTAGTGTAATGAAGCAGACAAATATTAAATTGGCGAATGATAGGCTAAATATGCTGGCTATCGGATACTACAACACCGCTGTATAGTACGAGCACTTGAAGAAAGTACCTTTTCTCGAATAAGTAGGTGCATGAGGCTCGGATGTTCTACGATAAGGCTTTGGAAATATCTGTACACTCAAGTTTCGCTAATGATAGACTATTGAATAAAATGCAGAAGGCTAAAAAGAAGTTCGAGAATGAAACCAAACATCACAAGGAGGATGAGTTCAGAAGAACCAAAGTAGGCAGACTCCGAACATAAATTGAAAAAGACTCCTTCTATCGCAATTTCCAGTCATCCCTCGCTAAGAATCCGACCCATGCAGAGCTTAAGAAAGAATCAAAACTTCGAATATCAGATTGTAAGCCTTCCATAGAGTTCCGTGTGAGAGAGTCTAAAGTACAGAGTAAAGAATTTGGTGAGGTCTGCCGTAAATTTGCTTTTCCAGAAAGCGCTGATGCAGCGAAAAATAGAAATATGCATAATCGTCGGAGAAGTAGGCATAGTGATATAATGGTGTGACTAAATTAAGACTAACCGTTAAGATAATATTTCAAATTATGTATAGAGGGCATCTTGCAGACAGACATTACGTTCCTGGGTTCTACAGACCATACTCTGCTTGCGACATCGGTAGAAAGTATGCAAGGATTATGCCTCGACAGGACCTCCCACTTAATAGACCTTCGTTCAACGTTGAAAGAAGAAACAGGTGGGCAGATGAACGTGTTCTTACGGAGAGATACGTTACTCTGGGTAGACGCTCTCCAAGCGCATAACTGAAGGATCTGTACAATAAATGTAGGAAATATGAATCACTTGGACAAATAAGAAGACCACAACCTGCTATCGCACCCCCACGCAAAGACATCCCAAGAGCTCCAGTTGGTCAGTAGAATAGGCTAGCTAATCACAACGCTATGCTGCTGGTGGATAATAGAAGTAAGAAACTTCTTCCGAAAGAACGTGTTCAGAGACCCGATGTTTCCCGAAACATCATAAAAGTGCCTAATATGATGGAGGGTTACAACAACCGGATTTCTTTTAATAAGCTGAAAGTTCAACCAGTTGAATTGAAGGCAGAATAGGCCAGAAAACAGGGAAAGAAGTATAAATTCAACCCACTCCTAGGTATTTAGGTTAAGATGACTGAGTCTATTATTCAACCGAGTGGATACCGTTGATTTATCTGAATTTAGATTGCATTTATTATTGAAAGTTTAAAGTGTTTAGTTGGATAATGAATGAATAGGGTATAGTTGAAGGAAGGTCTTTTTGGAATTAGCGCCAGTTAGAGTAGGTAGGCGTTTAGCTGGACGGTCCAGCAGTCCGAAAAAGGACTTGTCTCTACGGAGCAGAAGGTTCGACTCCTTCGAGCGCCACTTTTTATAATAACCAAACCAATATTGTTTTTTGTAATGATTGGTTTAGTTTTGGATAATTTAAGGATCTGCTTTCGGCTTCGATAGTTAATCAATAAATGATTTATTTATGCAAATGATTACAATAATTTGAATTTGTGTTATCGATCATTTATCAAACCTCGTCCCTCCTCATCTTCTTGCGCTCTCGAGGGCTTCGTCGTGTTTTACCACTTTTTACCTGCATTCACATGCCCAGTAGTAAGCAAATCTGAAACCTTTGCATTTGCCAATAACTTAGCAGTAATGTAGTTAGATTTCTCGAGCTCACTCGTAGGACGAAGTAATGCTTTAGCACTGGATTCATGAAGTTTTCGCAATGCTTCACCAGTGTACTTGATTCCCAGATTATTCTCATCCTTTACGATCTTGTTAACGTTCTTCATTATCTACATATCTTCCCTTTTCTCAGCGTCTTCGTATTTGATCTTGTAAAAAACTGCCATACATCCGATATTCACTGTCACTACTACAAACAGCTCGACTAAAATTACGTAAGAACCTATAATTTGGATGGAAGTGTCTTATGGCTTGAATCTAGTGTAACCGTACACCACCATGATCGTCAGCACTGTCACCTCGTTCAGGATGGCTCTTACATTTTGGTAGGGGCTTATGTATGGTCTCCGAATAATCAGGAGAATGACACCGGTGAGTGGCACTGAGGCAGCAGCCAATCCTACGAAGTCGTACTCATTGAGGAACACAATTATGCCAACTATGATCATCCTTGAGGGGAAGAAGATATAGTAAAACATCTGACTGAGTTTTCTCTTCTAGAAAGCTATTTCATATTCTTCGTAGAACTAGGGTTTCCATTTGTAGCAAATAAAGGCTGGTGCTGATGCTATTATATAAATACAGCTACAAACTATGCTGCCGGCTAGATAGTCCTTACGCATGTTATCGAAGTATTTTATTGCCACGAACAAAGAAGTGAAGAAGTTACACCACAAGAAGAACACCAAAGTGAGCGTGTAGTCAAAGTATGCTATTTTAGCTTTTCTCATCAATTTCTTGCGTTCAAATTTAAATCTGGGATCCACAAGAAGTCTCTTTTTCAACCACAGAACAAAGAAACCGATCGGGGGAAAGATAAAGACAAGCAGCGAAAAATTAAAACTGTAGGGTATCTGTGCGTCGTAACCTATCGCTGTGATTCTATCGGGGAGACTGCCTTGGGAAATACCTCCTGAGTGGATCATTGCGTTTCGTTTGTAATTGTAAAGGGCATCGAATCCATGCACAAACTTCATATCAGCCAGAGGCGCCATTAGCGGTAGCATCTCGTGCATAGCAGCAAGTCCAATGACTGCTAATTGGAGCACAGTCATCATCTAGACCCCAATAAACCTTCCAAGGACCGTCGAGGCGATGAACCCTGCTAATCCGACGCAAGTGATGAAGTAGAGGAGTACCTTAAAGGCCTTGACACCTGCATAGTAATCGTCGGTGTAATACTAAGCAGCCACATTATTGGCAGGATCAACCAGCAGAGAGATCGTGGAGTTAGGGTGAGACCAATAAATGCCGCCAGCCTTGGAAGGGATGAGGATTACCTTTGTGTTGAGTCCTTGGATATTAGAGTTGTATTTCAACTACAAAATCAGGTTTCCTCCCCCCTTGTAAGTTGCACTGACAGTTGTGTTGGGAATGTCGCATGAGAACAAAGAGGAGTTCCAATTCAGACCTGAGAAGCTTGGATGGATCGGCGAAAAGAGAAGGTCGAAATACACGGTGTTTGATTACAGATCCTTCCAAGAGTCCAGAGAAGTGAAATCTAAATCCCTATTCCAAGAGCATATTGATGGAGTAGTCGGAGAACCATCGTGACAACTATAATTGGTCTCCTCAGCACACTTCGAAGAGCATCCATCTCCATCAACCAGGTTTCCATCGTCACATTCTAGCTAAAACAAAACTCCGTCTCCACAAACCTCTTCGCATACGTTTGTGCCATTGTATTTCCAGTATGTTAGACAAGATGTGTAACATTGGGGAACTCTGGAGTCCATTAATGTATTTATGCACATGCAGGAGCTATTGGATAAGAGTTCTCTAAAGTGAGCCACTGAACATGTAAGGCATGTTGTACTGTTGGTCCCATTACAAGTTTAGCAGGTGTAATGACACGGTTTACAAATTTGAGTTACTTATTCCACCATGTGTAGATATGGCCCGCAAACACAATTAGATCCAAAGAGTGTCCACCCAGTAAAGCAGGTCAGACACTCTGAGGAACTTGGGCCGAAGCATTCCGCACAAGGAATGTTACAGGATATGCAGCTGGACACTTCAAGATACTTTTTGGAAGGGCAGTTGCAGGTATTCCCGTAGGGTATTAGTCCATCGGCACAAGATAAACACACGCTTGAGAGAAGCTCGCATGTTTTACAGACTGGGTCGCAGTTGTTGCACTGGTAGTTCCCGTCTAGGTACTTTCCAAGCGGACAGTTGCATGTATTCCGAGATAAGATCTTCCCACTGATACAAGAGGTGCAGTTGTAAGAAGTCCCATAGCAGGTGAGACAACTAGAACTGCAGTCCGTGCAAAGGACACCATTGTTGAACTGGGCATTTGGACAGGTAATGCACTTATAGTCACTGGAAAGTTAGTAACCTGGCACACATCTACAACTTTGATTACTGTTTGACTCAAAATTCCGACTAGCGTCACATTCGACACAGACGGAGCTGGAAGTGCATTTAAGACAGCCAACCATAGTGCTCCCGCAGTCAATGCAGTTTTAGCCATCGTAGAAGAAGTAAGGACAACAGGAGCAACTTCCACTGATAAGAGTCAACGAGAGAGAGCAGGTGAGAGGATTGGTGGAGTTACAAGTATCGATTTTGAGCCCAAAGATAGAAGAGCAGGGCATGCATGTGTTGTTAGCAATTAGAGCGTACCCAATCGGACATGCGCAAACTCCTCCTGCCTTTACCCAGCTAGAAACACAAGTTTGGCAAGATGAGGCGTTAGTACAAGTACTGCATCCTGGAGGACAGCTGAGAAACAGTGAACCATTCCAGTAAGTACCCCTAGTACTTAGGCATTTTCCGTTGCTGGCCACATAATAACCTTTAATACAGAGGGTACAAATAGGCCAATATGCGCAGACGTAACAATTATCTCCACAAGATGTGCAGTTATTAAAGTCAGGGTAATACGAAGGATAACACTGGGCACAGACAGAAAGATTAAGACGAACTTTGCAATCGACGATTTTGTTACAACCAGAGCCCTATTCGAATGGATAACTACATGTTTGATTAGAAGGGCCGCAGCTAGTACCTGTCCAGTAAGAGTTTTGGCAATAAGTGAAACCACCACTATCTACCTCAAAACCAAGACTTGTATTGGCTGATGTACAGAATAATGAATGAGAGCAGGCCGTACACCCAGGATTAAATTTATCGCACACAACACAATCGTTGCCCTTGTCGTCAGGGTAATAGCCAGGAGCACACTAGCACCCTCCACTTGCATTCACAACGAAATTAGTCCTACAGCTTGTGCACTGCGTGGCGTTGACACACTAAAGACAGCCATACTCACAGTTTAGGCAGGTATTATTATCATAGTAAAAGCCTGCACGGCAAATACAGGCTCCGTTGAAGAGGGTAAATTAGTTTGCAGTGTCGCAGCTGGAACAAACGCTTAGCGTACAGTTGAGACATCCTACGAACAGACTGGAACACTGAAAGCAGGAGTCTCCTTTCAGAATACCCAAAGCACAGGTACAGCTGCCGGATGATACCTAAAGCCCTTTTGAGGAGTCACATGCTGTGCACACTCCTGTTTCTGGCTCACAGAAGGTGCATCCCACTGTTTTGGAAGCACAGGTAACGCACTCCGAATTAAAATAGTAGTAGCCGCTAACACAAAGGCAACCAGCATCAGCCAGATAAAAGTAGGCTTCGCACTGCACACACGTGCCGACATTATTGCACTTTAGACACTTTCCCTTTGAGGATACGCAATCATAACAGACTCCTATTTCGGCTTAGTAATACCCTTGCATACAGACACAAGAAGAACCTGAGAGTACTCTGTGTACATTAACATTGTCGCAGGTACTACATGCACTCGAACTAGAGCAAGTGA
>JAOXNN020209357.1:0-19057 GCA_028571205.2 Hydropsyche betteni | reverse complement strand
TGGTTCCTGCATCCAGTTCCACGTAATTTGTCTTTTACTAGTCCTTATTAAGCAGAAGATACAAAGATGAGAAATTCTTTCCCTCAGGGAAGCATCCCTAAGCTGTGCAGCTTGTCAACAACTTGGTGTATTTCTATTCATACCAGTAAAGGGTTGTCTGTTCGATCAGGTAGTACTGTCCCGCGTATTTAAACTTCATCTTCTGAGAATAGATGGCTGCTTTGTTCAGTGTTCCTTTGAACTCAGAGTTCTAATTGAACTTGATGGCGTGGATAGGGTTGGGATTACTTTTCCAGTCCTCAACTATCTGGAAGGACTCTTACTTATTGGCTAAAGTCTTGACATCAAGTTAGGGGAAACGGAGTTGAGGGCAGCTCAGCAATTAGTATTGGTAGTCAACATAAGAGAATTTTACAAATTGGCAGAAGAAAGAACAAGACTATGTCTTGAGTTTATTGACTATATCAGCAGAAGTGTAAGTTGGAAGGGACTGTTTGGCTCCGTTATAGGTGATAGCACTCAGCTATTGCATGAGAGCATATTTGTAAAAAATGTATTCCCCTTCCCTTTATTCCCTGAAATCCCAACCTAACTGTTTTTCTGAGAAGGTATTCCAGAAGGACTGATTGTACTGGTCGACAGGAACCTTGAGTATGATTAGTTTAGCGAATACACGTATCTTGTAGTATAGCACACTATTGATAGTCCTTACGTGTTAGATGTTGTTCCAGACAAGTCGGTCAATGTAGTGAAATTTAGAACCCACCTTCTCTGCTTACTACTTACACCATTCCTCAAACTCATCTTTGGGTTTAAATTGTACAGGATCACCCTACTCCATAGCTTAGTTTATACTATTATTTTTCTATGGTCCTACTTATATTAACTTTACCAGAATGCTAATACTATTAAATGTTGTTGTTTTTGACGTTGAATGGTCAAGCCCCTTTATATTATTTTTGTAATTCTGAATTATCGATAGCATAAAGGATGATTAGGATGTAAAATGAAAGAAATTTCGATATGAAGTCATTTTTAAGTGAGTTATCTAAAACCCTTCCAATCTTCCGGTGCCTGGCATTTGTGAGCCTGAATAACATCAATTAGAGTTTACGAGGGGCCGTCCTCTATCCCAATCAGCATTTTCTACATTAATATTTCATTACATGGGTGGATTTAAAGTATTGGAGAGCCCTCTGCCAGTCCCCACCAATATACGCCTCCAATCCTGCATTCCATTCCTGATAGAACTCGCTTGTGTAAGGCTCCCTCAAGTGCATAAAGTCACTATCATTAGTGTATAGATTTTCAGTCACTCTCTTACTCACCTACAACTTCTCCATCAGGTTTTGTCTCACCATATTCGATATAATCTTCTGTTTCTTCTTCTGGAACTCTGTTAACTTGGTCTGTTTCTACTTTATTAGCACGTTATCAGCTAGATTCTTTATGCAGAGGTCGACTGTGTACAGGTCGATCGGTTGGTTACTTCCCTTTACAGTTACACAGTCGATCTTTCTTAAAAATTATTTGTTTTTGACAGTCATTAGCTAGGCTAAGTTGCCACTGAGTTACATACCATGTACCTGATGAGAATTGAAGTCCCAAACTGTTTGGTGGCTGCTTATAGTCTGCTAGACATATTTACATTTGGACTCAAATAGCTGGCATCAATTTTGAACTGAGAGCCGATTCCTCCCTCGATAGCCCAGCCCACATGCAACCCGAAACCCATCCTAACTCCCTGAAATCCTTTAATCCTACTCTTCAGCTGCTAGTTTTGTTTATATTTGAGCAATACATGAGACTTTGTAATCTCAGCTATGATCTTAATAAAGGAGTATACTGCTAGGTCTGCTATCTGTCTCACCTTGCTTATTTTCCGCAACGATACAGACGTCTATCCTTCAACCTAAGATATTATAGTCTATTTCTATTTGAATTTCCACACGAGAAGGAAAGCATCCCCTATATTTTTATTCGCACTTCCCGCACACTTGTTGACAACCCCATGTACAATACTAGCAATGTCGTTAACGAAGTTCATGACCTTAGTTTGGAGTACTTAAGTTGCATCAGTGAAGTTTCTGATATCACAGAACCCAAATACCGCCATCATTTTCTTACCTGAAAGAACTGCGTTGACAGCCCCATGATTTTAGATGTTTTTGGCAATTATCTAGGAACCAGCCTATCCAAAACCAACAGCTAAAAGTGCTCCAATCTTAACTATCATATTCTCTAGAATAACTGGCTCTGTCTTCTTTCGTTCTTCATCCTCCTACTGGTCATTTTTAATGGTAGACTTGATAATATTCTCATTCTCTATCGCCAATATAGCTTGTAGTGGGTTTTAGGCAATCCTCTTAACAGTTGTTATCATATTTTATAGTGGCTATAAAGCTTGCTACTCCACATCTTTCGTAAATAACAAACTGAACACAATAATAAGTACACAGACGAATAAAGTACGACCGATATTGAGTTTAGAACTTAAAATGTCCTGTTAGGTTGTATCGTAAATGGCTGTGATATTATTGTCAAGAGTAGCCTTAAGCAGCGAGGACTCTCTTATGGAGGTTAATGCTTTAGTATCAGAATAGTGGTAGTTGCCAGGGAAGGTGCAGCAGGTGCTATTTCTGGAGATGTAGAGGTACACCAGAGGACTGGTGAGGTTACGACCGAGCGCTATAAATATTCTAATTTATTTGTCTACTGACGCATCTGAAAAGCTTCCACGCTCATAGATACTACATAACTGATGAAGTACTATCGTAGAGTATTGATTCCTTTGGTGTAGACTGTAGCCTGATCGACCCAAGTATCACTTGTGAACATGGGTACACTCATCAGCACCAAAAGTATCATAAGAATAATATTCTTTTGGATTTAGTCTTTGAGTTTGGCTCCAACCTTTGTCTATATCGGAACCGCATAATCGTTTTCGGTTGTTTGTTATTCTAGCTTTTTCTGCGAAACAGCTTGGAGCTGTATGGGCTGGTCACTGGTGGGGAGCTCGACGGGTGATGCGTGTGGCTGGTCTTCTTGCTTGGGTGTTCGTGGATCGAACTATTCGTTTTCGTTTTTCGAAGGTCTTTTAATAGGTGGCAGCTTAAACCTATTGCGCTTTATTTCGGTCTTTTCGATCTCCCACTTCTCTATCGTGGGCTACTCCTGATCATCTTGCTTCGGGTTCTTCTCCACGACCTCTATTATTCTGTCTTCTCTTGACTAAATAGGTTCCGGCTGTGGTTTGACGTTTCCCGTAAGCGAAGGTCGGACCGGTTGGCCTTTGGTTACGATGGATGCTCGCTTGTCTTGTTCGTTCGTCATTGTAGCTGAGGCATTCTTGTATAACTTAAGCATTCTAATAAGCCTTATGATCCTAATAAATCTGGCCGTTCGAGCACCAAGCCTAGAAACTCTGCTGGCCTTAGTAATCTGAATGGCATTGGTTGCATTGGTGGCTTGTCCAATATTAACAAGATTACCTATCCACGTTAGATCGAAGACCATCGTACAAGTAGATAGAAGATCCAACCAAAAGTAGAACTTCAAGAAGTAGTTCTCCTGAGTCAGAAGCAGAGTACCTTGAAGATAGACAGCACTATCATCTCGCAGAGGTAGATCAAGATACAGACCAGGTTGATGATAGTAAAGGTTAGATCGGCACTGGGAGGGAAAAAGATCTGGCGCACATCATCAGCAAAAAGCACATAGACTGTAAGTAGAGCCAGTGAAATACTAACTGGTAGGCCATCATAAACCTCCATAACTTTCTGAATAGAGCACAAACTACCTTCTCCGTCGACGCCACATTGCTGGTTTCAATGGGAACATCGATTTTGTAGCTGATTCGCTTTTTACTGCTTTGATCCGATTTATAGCTTCTCATCTTATTGGTGGATCTCATGGGCAGCTTGATTGGTGGGTCTTCCTGTAAATTTTACTTCATAGAAATAGAATATATATATTGCATCTCAAATTTCAGAAATATTTGCTTTTGAAGATGTTCTTGAGTACTGCCTCGAACGCATAATATTCGGTAGAAACCCTACTTACTTATGCTTCAGCTTCAGACCCTTCTATACTATCGATGTTAGTATTGCTCTGTTCTTCTCAGAATACCGGCTGATCGAACGGACGTACTGCTGCTCTCTTTGGTACTATCGTTTCAAATTGTCTATTTTAAAGTACTGCTTTGGTTTACTGTTTATTATTCTGGAGGCTAGTTACCCATTCTACTGAATTATCCGCCGGGACTGACTCCTCCTAAAACTACTGTTGAGGCTCTTCGATGACGTACTCTTCATTAGCCTTATCGACCCTACACTCTGATTTGAATTGCTACGTGATAGCTTTTTCATATCTCTACGGTGTATATTCTAAAGTCTAGATACTAGCTTGTTGTTCTACTTCTGCACCTCAGTCTGTTTGAGACCCTGCACTTTACAGAAATATCTGTTCTTCTACTGCAGCAAGCTATCGATCTAAGAGGCTCTCTTTTTAACGTTGCGAGCTTCTCCACTACGGTTATTAATATCCAATAGGTTCTTGCGATGAGCCTGAAAGTCTTTGCTCATATCGAGAATTTTGCTAACTCTAGCATTAGCTAGCATAGTTTTTTTCATAACTCCACTCAATAATTTTTATCATTACATAGCAGATCACATCTTTACTTTCTTCGCTCGATCTCCTTGGATTTACGCAATCTCATCTATTTTTCTAAATTATTCCTTATTTACTCATTGATCCGCTGGAAAGAGTCGCAGTCCAAATTGTCCACGATTATCTGAGCTCGGTCTTTCTCCATCTCTCGGAAAGCATCTGGGCACAGACTCTTTATCATCTCTACTACGCGCCCTAAATCTTCTTGAGATAGATTTTTTATTCTCTGACTGAATCGTAGCTTCTCCTGGTAGGTCACTTCATCAGTCTCAATTGTATCTTCCAAAGGCTCTTCTACTGTCCTGGAGGTGCCTTAAGGTTTGCCTGGAATAATAGTTTCTGGGTAAATGATAAAATACTGGTTCCGGGGATAGGAAGCTGGATGTTAGGCAGGTAGTTTCTGATCATCTTCTTGCAGGTTTTGTCGAGCTTATCAGCGATATTATTAATCCATGATCCCGCTTGATTGTAGAGTTTGCAATTGTCCCATATTAGTTGGATGTCATCGAGGACCTCCTCCACCGTCTGATACTTAGAGCTAAGGAGTTTCTTTCGGACGCTGCCCAGATCCATAGGCATTTTGACGATAAAGGGGTAGTCGGTAAGCCCCAGTCCTAATTTCAGATGTAGAAGTACCCTTCCAATCGACTGGCTGCCTAAACTCGAACGATTAGTTGTTATCCATGAGTGATTGGATGATGATGTTGAGCTTCTTTAGCTACTCCTTGCCGAGGGCAGTGGTTGTGGTAAGTTTAAGAGAAGACTGCATTTAAATAATAAAGCTAGGTTTACGCTCAAATTAAAAGGCACGAAAGTGGATTATGTTAGATAATATCAACTGATTAGCACCAGAGCGAATACAGCCATAGTTAGAATACAGCTGAGTCTAAACAGGTACACCTGGTAGTTGACTATCCTCAGGCCACAGTCGCTTGTATGGTCTACTGTCATGTAACCTAACTACCCCCATGTAATTCCCATCGAGTTTTTGATAATGTAGTTGTTAGAACTATCGTACCCAACCACCAGCACAGCATGATTAAGAGCATTAACATCTATTGGTTGCTAGTTATATGTGCATTTAAAAATACCTCCTTTGTATTGCCAAAAATTAGCTGAAGCATACATACCTGATGTACTAGGACCTTGTTTAATTACATCCCTAAAATTATGATACCCGAATCCAAAAGACCCGTGATTCTTAACTAAATCGAGCCATTTGACCTTTGTAGTATTACAAGCATTGGCCACATCAATTTTATCTGTTGCTGTGAAGTACTGTTTATAGGGGACATCACTCTCTCGAGGGATACCATCTTTAATTATGAAATTGAGGGTTTTTCTCAGATTTCTCAACCCTGGTGCATGCGTACAGTTCCCTTGCCCACTACACTGGATCACATATTCCTCAGAAAGATCGTGTTCTATCCCCGAAACCCTCATCAAAAAGGATTAATACAGTGCCACACTTGCGAATGCCCATCCAGCATTACAAACTCCCATATCTTTGACACTAGGAACAGCATTAGATTGCCTCCAGTCCCACGATGACGGTATAGGGTGCCCCACCTTTAAATTCTCTTCTGAAAGTGTAAGCTAAAATACACTGATACCTATTAGTAGAGCAAGAGGAAGCATATTCAAAAGCTCAACTTAATATTATAGGTTTGGATATTTTCGGTTGATTCTGTTCGATCAATACAATCAATATTCGAGCTGCTGCTCTTCCCCAAGAACATCCCAAACCTTAACACTTGAAATTTTGAAAGTGCTATCGTTCGACCAGGTGGGGTACCATTGACCTTTGTTATCCCAGAACTCAGAAGAAGCTCTCTGAGACTGATCCGACCACGGTTTTCCAGCGACTCCGTCTTTGAAGTATCCAGCAGTTCCTCCTACTGCTAAGTTCAAAATGATGTAGAACTCAGTATCGAAAGGAGCATTTTTGTTCTTGGAGTACTGCCAAGGGTTGTCTCTGTTGGTGATTCCTGATCTCTCCCAATAGCTGACATTAGAATGATCGACTACAAGTACTCTGTTGGTATCGTTATCAACGTAGGTATACATTGTTTTGCTATCCCAGTACAGACCAAAAGTATGGAAATCGTCAGCAAAAGACTTTCCTCCTGATAGACTGTACTCAGCGTGAGTCTTTTGCCATTGATTTGTAAAGAAATCACTACCCCAATGCATAGTAGAGCCAATAGTCTCAGGTCCCCCACCAAACTCTCTGGGGTAGCCGACGTTTCCTCTGCTCTCCATAATATCTATCTATCCACTTGCTGGCCATTCTCCATATTCGTTGTGAACTGGTAGCAGCCAAATAGCAGGCCATAACCAATCTCCCTTAGGTAGTTTAGCTTTAACTTCGACCCTCCCATACTTAACTTTGATGGAGTTGACGGTTGTGACCTTTCCACTCATGATAGGGTTGATATAGTGGTTGCCGTCTGAGGTTCTCGAACATCCATAGAAGTTGTTTTGGGTGCAGTAGTCAGCTGGTGAGCCTCCCCACAAATCCATAGTGTAACCAGCCCTCACAAAGTTCTCACCAATCTTATTAGAGGTGAGAATAGGTTTAATGTTGAGGGTATTATTGGTGACAAATGTGATGGATCGATTGTTATCGTAAAGCTGGAACTCCCAGTTCCCTCCACCAGCCAAAGTGATATCGTGCCTCCAGGTGCTCATGTTAAAGGTGGTAAAGTTATCCTCAAAGATCAGTTTAGACTGGGTAGCCACTGCCAAAGCGATGAAAATTCCTATAAACCTCATAAATGTATTATGTTAAAGATTTGCATATCAGCTTTATAGTACCTTCCATATCCGGCCATTAAATACTGTGTTACATTATCGGTACCCAGTACATTTCGAGTGTCCTATAGACAATTGTTGGTGTCGGCATCTGCTACGTTCTGGAGGCAGTAGATCTTCCTGTTGAAGATTATTGGTTGGTTGTTCCAAAATCCTTATGCAAGGGGTAGTGGTTTAAGGTTAATATCCTTAATTTTGTAGTCTCTCTACTAACCTGAATTTCTGATCGTATTACATTAGAAGATAAAGCTCATGTCGGAGATTTAATTGTCGTTCTACTCGTTGTACCCCCCGAACACAAAGATATCTCTTTAGTTTATCTGCACTGAGGCACTGGAACTCAATAGTGAAAAATCTCCCTGCACTCTCTCCACTGCTGGATCTATGGTCTGCCATACATTCTTCTAACAGTCATACACCTCTATGTAGTGGCAGGTTGTTTCGTCAGACATCAATCCTCCTATTTTTAGTAACTTCCGGTTATTTATCGATGTCAAGCAAGAGTTAGAGGTAGCGTAGGCTACATCTGGTAGTTTAAATGACTTGAAGGTAGAGCTATCAAACATTTCTGCTTTACAAGTTGGACCTCCCCCTGTTGTAAATCCTCCAATAATGTACACCCTCTAGTTTATTATAGCAACTGAGTGGCTTGATCGAGGTATCTGCATGTTCTACACTTCCACCAGCCGATGGTCGTTCGATTAGTACTGGTATATCTTCGAAAGTTTCCTTTATCCAGTGCTTCCCCCTATCAATAGAATGAGTCCATTTCTCAGAGCAACACTTTTGTGGAAGGTCGGTATATCGAAATCAATATTAAGCTTGATGATTCTCCACTGTATCTGTTCCTTCTCCAAGGGTTACAAGGGTAGAATATGCAGTCTCCTACTGGAAGTTTCAAAGAAATGGAGGAATCCGTTCTTAGCTAGAGTGTTAGGCACAGTAATATCGAATGTTCCTTTTTATGGTTTGGGATTGGGCTAGGCAGCAGGGTACAATGATTTCGTATTTGGAACTAGCTTCCTCTAAGCTGATCTTATATCTTTTTCAGGGGAATATTCCACCACTCTCTGGGAACGATCAGCCGTTAATGGTTTTTGAATATGCCTTTCAGGTTTACTACCTATTTCGATGAAGCTAAAAAGCAACCTTCGGATATCCTTCCTTTTCTCCTCATCGATAGTCACACTCAAATCGATATTACACGATGACTTAGCCCTTTGACTCTGCATTTTGAAGTGTTCACACAGTGCTTTAAAGTCAGTCTTATTTACCCTTTTAATTGTGTTTACAGTTTGATCAGTCAAAAAAAGACTGTCCTGTAGGGATTTCAGTTATTACATAGCCTGTTCCAACTTGGTATTGTTTTGTACTAGCTGCTGGTAGGCATTCCACTTGGCGTACACCTCATTCTGAACCATTTTTTAGTTCTCATCAAAACAACTATTCACCTCTGCTATTATTTAGCTCCTCAACTGTCTGAGATTACCCTGCACTAAATTAGCCTAATCCTTACCTTTCTGAATCAGTTAGTCAGGAGTACGCACTCCGTTTGGAAAGGCACTAATTGCTTCCTTCTCTAGGAAATTCAAAGCTTGTCCAATTCTTTTAGTGGCCCTGCTGATAGCGCTTCTGATAGATTATATCTGCAGTTACTAATCTACTACATGGTGGGTTTCAAATTGGTTGGAATGTTGCTCAACACACTCCGGACACAAAACCTTACTGCAATTGAGCTGTGTGCAGAAGTTTGTAACTGGTGATTATCGATGAGTTTAGCATGGCACGTAGTTCCTGAAGTAGGTCTCCATGTTCTACAGAGTAAACCTTTTGGGTAGGTTCATCCCGTTTGATTTTAAGTACTAATAATCAAGAAAGATAAATCAACTGAAGAATGGACAGGTAAACTCAGTCAATGTCAGTCCGGTATTCCGATAGAGTGACACCTTCTACTTGATCTGTACGGCTGTTTTGGGGAGATGACAGCCGACTGCTGGCGGCAGTGAGCTACTCCGATCTTCTCTTGGCGGGTGTAAGTCTTTAGAATTCCTAAAGCTCCTATATTTGACTGTGGCATTTCACCTGAAGCTCTGCAGGTTTTCTTTATATGAGATGGCTTTTCTGTAATCGGAATTTGTTTAAACCTCCAAAAGTGCACATGCGTTCTGTCATTAACGGCGAACTCAGTTCTCTCTATCGAATGACCTCGTTGATGATTCGCTTTTTAAGAATATTTTTGAGAATGTGCACTGTACTCTCTCGGTTCGAAAGATGTCCTGAAAGTTATTCCTCAAGCTTTTTATTCATGGCGAGAGATTACGTAAGATTTTTGCCCAACTAAGCTATTATCTTATCTTTCTCCATGAGTTTACAGAGGTAGTCATTGTGCAATTAGACGATGGTTCTTTATAATTGCTGCTACATTTAGTTCTTCTCTCGGATAAACGTAGCCATAATTTCGTTGAGCTTGATAACTAAGTCTTCAAGTATGTCGGTAATGTTGTCCGAAGATAGGTGTCGCTTTTCCTTTAGAGTCCGAAGATTATTAACTATGAAATTCATCTAAGCAGTATGTAAAATACAAACTTTATTGTATGACTGATCGACCATTCATTCTAACTAAATTACAGCCTGTCTTAAATTTCAGATATTATACAATAAAATTCAACAGTATCACCATCATTCGCCTTTCCGTTCGTGCTATGGAATGTATAGCATTTAGTAAGTTCCTTTCACAAATGGATGGAGATACAGGTCTAGCATCGTGGCTCTTTGTCTAGGGTCTTTTACAAGAGCCTTCAAAATAAAATCTTTGGCTTCATCTGAACTTTCGACATAATTTGGGAACTTTACTTCTTAAGTAGCCTAAGTAAGTAAATTTAAAGGTACTATATTTTTTATGTCTTCTTCGCAATATATCTTGAATGGAATGCTTCCATAAATAAGCTCGTATGTCATAACCCCTACACCCCAGGCATCTACACTTTCATCATAAGACTCTCCTCTTATGATTTCAGGTGATAAATAAAGAGGGGTTCCACAACGAGTGCTCCTCATGCCCATACAATGGACAGCCCAACCGAAGTCACAGATCTTTACAACTCCCTTAGTTAAAAATTCCTTACGTTTTACATCAAAATATTTTCAGGTTTGATGTCTCTGTGGAAGATCATTTTTGAGTGAAGATGTCTCAACCCCTAAATCACTTGTTTTATGATAAATGCAGCATACTTTTCAGTTATCCTAATTTTAGCTTTTAGAAGGTCCCATAGTTGTCCATCAGTGCATAGCTCTTGAAGAATGTAAAGGTTGTCCTCATCAGCGAAAAATCCATATTGCGATATAATGTTGGGATGCTTCAAGCAGGCATGTATTTTAAGCTATCGGATAATTTGTTCACCAACCTTTTCCTATTTGATGTGGTTTTTAGAAATAACCTTCATAGCGCATGCAAACCCACTCTATTTGTGTTTAACTGCAAAAACCTCTCCGAAATATCCTTTTCCTAGTCTCTTCCCCTTTACAAATTTTGATAGGCTTAAAGTTTGCTCTTATTAGTTTCTTGGAGTTAAGATGATCACTGAGTTTGTCATTGTTTGGAAGTCACTAAAAGACTTTAGCTTTTTTATTGTAATTGGCTAGATATCATAAGTCAGGCGTCTTTAGGCTAGGTTCTAGATACTTTGTAAAGGTTTTAAACCTAGAGAAAATGTTTCAGTTGGAGTTTAACAAACTTTGTAAACAGAAGCGGGCTATTGAGAATACTGGTGTCGGTTGTATCTCTAGTTTTCAAGGCTGTATCTATCAGACTCAGACTCATACTAATTTTTAGCATAGCTGAGTGGTTTAGCGTGGTTTTAGCAGGATTCTTAGGATGATTTAACCTTTTGAAGCGAAGGCTTATTCTTAGGAGGCTTAGTGATTACTTTTTTAGAAAATTGAAAGTCACCAGTTTTAAATTCGTATCGAACTGCAGAAACCTTCTTCCCTGTGTTGTTTATAATTTCGATTCTCTTGTCAACAGTTCTACTTGGAGGTCTATTTTCATCCCGCTTTGATAAGGGACTACGGGCATCTTGTACTGGTTCTTTTTGTTTTTAGCGGGGAGAGCTGATATTATACTGAAATAGCCTATTGTCTATGTCGGTTGGTCTGCCAAATCCAGCGCTATCATCATATGTGTAATAATCTTTGCTAAGGCTGGGGATATCAGTTCTATTTGATTAACAGTTCTGTTATCGTCTAGGTGAGAGTATTTTATGGCAGTCAGAAGTACTGTTGGGTTGCTGTAGCGACGAGTAACTAGAACTATTCATAAAAAGGTAGTTAATTTATAGTTAAATATTATATGATCTACTAGATAGTCCTAACTCACTCATTAATAAGAGAGCATTTGCTTGATATCAGTGTTGCCATCCGCTAGACCCGAAGCTCAGGTCTTTCTTCAGCATTTCATTCTCACTTTTCAGGTTCTCCAGCTTTTTGTAAAGTGCGTTCCAATGCTCAATGTTTAATGGTCTACCGCTTGAATTAAGAGAAGCCTCCACCTTCCAGCTCTTTTTATCCACTAAATCTTTGCAGCTTGAAGACTTCAAATTACTCATACGTTGGTTTTATTTATTACTTTGCTGATTCCTGTAACTCTCCAACTATTTAAGTAGGCTATTCTTCTGCACCTCCAACTTCGTATTGATTTAGATAAGTTCGTTATTCTTCCTTAAAAGTTCAGAATACTTTTATTTGATCTTCGACTCAAAATTGTTGGGAGAACTCATCTAGCTGCATCGAGAATACCTCTTCAATTAGTATATCTCCTCTCTAAGACTCTACACCTATCTCTTCAATGACGAATTTTAGTGAACAATTCTTGAGCTGTCGCCTCGATACATAGCGTCAGAGGGAGATTTTGTTCGAAGAGTTTTTATCTCAATATTGGCTTATTATATTGAATGTTTGAGTTCTAGCATCTAGGCTCTAGTACTAGTGAGATGAGTTTATGCCTATTTAACCTGCTTTTCGGCTACAATACGTTAAGTAGTAAGAGAGGTAATTTGTTTGAGTAGGAGGTCTTCCAAAGCAGCCTTATCATCGACTAGCTGTTTAAGCCAGACATTATCATCCTGAGTTCTTTGCATATCAGCCTCCAAACTTCTGATCCTGTCCTCATAGCAGGTCACCAAACTTTGTGTATGAGCATTATAGTCAACTCTCTCAATTTGAGAATTCAACCTTTGAATCTAGCCATCTAAACTCTTAATCTTGGCATCCTGATCCTGGTTTTTCCTTTCAAACTATAGGTTGCTTTGCTTCAGCTTCGACACATCATCCTCAAGTTTGAATATTTGGCGAGCTCTCTGCTGGCATAACAGTTGCTAGTTCTTCAGATCCTACTCCAGTTTATCCTTCTGAACTTGGAGGCTGTACACCTAGGATTGTTTCATTTGGTGGCGAGACGCAAGCTAAGCTATTCTGTTCTAGTACTCCGTTACTTTCTAAGTTTACCCACAGTATCTCCTCAGTTCTGTTTTTAAAGAGTCGATCTGCTTATAGCACTGACTGGTCTAGTTGTTAAGGGCATCATTGAGCTGTTCAAGAGACTCAGCGTACTCTTTGTACTGCTGGAGGGTTCTTAGTTCCATGGATCGAGTTATCATCGTTAAATTTACAAAATAACTGTAAATTCATAATGACTCTAACACTCTTTGTTTGGGCTTCATTAAGGGATTGTCTTAGCCAATAGGTAGACTAACGGAAAGTGTTACATACAAGTTAAATAAACCAACATCTATTGTATGGATTGGTTTAGTTGTTAGAATAGAATCTACAACTTTATCCTAGATATTTATTTATCATGTCTATCAAAGTCGATACTCTACAGTCACCAACAGAGTTCCAGTAGGCTGTCCCTTTGTTGAGATTTCAATCGGAACTAACTTAATTATCCATTACATGTTGCTGGCGTATTTGGAGCTCCAAATGCCCCACTAATATCGAATGCTCCCTCACCAATTGAGTCATCACTGATGACATCCCTGTCGAAAAGGGCAACTTTCAGAATATTATCCTTTGCGTTAAAAGTAAGTGTTTAGTTCCATGTTGGCTTTTGACCCTGTTTGTCAGCTACCTTTGTGGTCTTTTTCTAACCGCCCAGATAGACAATGCAGTAGGGATCCTTGGTTAGCCATCGATTACCATCTTCGATAAGGTGTCCAAGTTGTGAAGGAGACTGGCGTCGAGCACTGTAACTAGGACGGGCATTATTTGTGTCTATTATTTAATTTAAGATACCGCATAAACAACCAACATTTGCCAACAACTTTTTATCGGTTATTGCCATTATTTTATGCAGCCAGCAAAATGTCATATTTATAAGCTAAGTAACTAAAGAGAAGTTCAAATGAATAAGCTCAGGAATTCATGTATCTCTAAAATAAAGTTCTCTTTTTGCCCTTATCCTATTTCCTCACCAATATCTCAAACAAACCGATGACTGGTTTATGGTCGGAGCTGTTCACAGGAAGAGTTTTGTACTTAATAGGGAGTATCTTAAGCTTATCTGCACAATAGAGAATACGGTCACACCACGATGGTGTTCTCTTCGATTTGAAGTCGTATTAATTCGTGCCTTTAGTATATTTGTAGGTGGGCATGAACTAAATTTACTCTGCATTGATGAAAAAGTACTTTCCATGTATTCAGCTAAGAATTTATTGTTTTTTCGCTGAGTCGTCAGTTCGTCGGCATCCAGTAATTTCTTGAGGGAAGCTCTGTTTAGATTTTAAAGAGTGCTTCCATGCTACTTTTGCATCTCATAAACAGTCTACTTCACACGGTCGAAGGAAAGCTCTATCCTGGTGTTTAAATCACCAATTAAGAATCTAAACTCACTATTCTCGAACTGCCTACGTTTGAACCTCTCAGGAAACGCATTATTGTGGATGTAATCGATATTGTACAGTCGCTCGGCTGACTTACCTTCTCCTGCTTCTAGGTGGCAGTTAATAAAAGTAAGAATAGAGTCCTGATACACGAAACTTAGCAGGATGGCCCCTTTATTCCCCAAGTTTCCATTAAATCCAGTCTTAATGTCACTCCAGTACAGCGAAGTGATCTTTTATCTACACTCCTCGAGCACAAACACCAATGAGAAAATACCCACTAGATCATTTTACACTAAATACACATATCGCTTTCTAGTTTTCTCTCTGAAATACTTTTCCAGCTGCTACCTCCACTGTTGTTGGATAGTCTTACTAGCCCCCATCAGCACATTATAAGTATTAAGCTCCACCATCTATTGCAGGCATATGACTATCACATTCATCTACCGCTCAGAAATATCAAACAACTTCTCAAAGTCAGCAGCATTAGGAGCACTTTGAGCTACATTCCAAGTAAAAATGCATACCCCAATCTACTCAAAAGTGTTATAATCAACTTGGGTTAATCTTCTGTTGATGTTATCCTAGAAGTAGAAGGTTCGGCATTAGTCTCCCTCACCTAATATGTAATTTATGCACTGCTGTTTGACATCATCGTTCACACTGGCATTGTAAAACCTGTTTATGGATTGTAGGCTGCTTCCCAACATATTGAAAAACCCTTTAGCCTTCTCTCCCTTAGTTATGTAGGAGTTCACACTCGGGGTACCACTGTAAAGCATACTCAACCTATCACCATTCCGTAGCCAAGCATCCCTATGCTTATCCCAAAACTATTTATTGAGAGTTATCTGCTTCTCCTCCTGAGCAAATCGGTTATCTACGTAACAAATAGCGTACTTATGAATGCCTGGAAATGTTTGAGCTCCTTTTCGGATATTTTGTACTGAATAACATTACTCCTGTCGAGGTTATCCAAGCAGTTGGAGCGATTGAAGCTGAGTTACAGCGCAGTTACCTTTTCTGCCTGTTCTACACTCTATCCCTGTAGAAATCGTACGCAAAATAGTTGTTAACGGGTATCAGTACAGGCTGATTCCCATCGATAAATTTATTTATTGTGTCCTGAATGTCGTTCTTACCTCAGTTATCCCATTCTTACCTTAAATTTGGGTATTGAAGTCGTATGTTATGTAGTCTTACCGGGATTTTTAGGGAAGGCCGGCTATCATCTCCTCAAACTTCTTGCTCAGCTCTCTCTAAGGGTCTCCTGTTGCTGTTCCCAGCAAATTGACAGTAACTATCTTACCTTCGTAATCCTATTAGAGAAGTCGGTAATGCTTTGGAGTGATCAAACCGTTCTTTGCGTTTGGTGTGCAGTAGGGTGTGGAACCGAAACCAGCTTGTCCCCAAAATATGGGTAGACTGCCTCTGATCTGCACAAACGACTGTACAAAATTATGGCAGACAAATATCTACTCAGTTTAAACGAAATTTGCTGCTCGGCCATTCATATCGATCCCTCTGCTGACGAACCGAGTGCCTGCCATATGCTTCGACCTCCTAGATATCATAATATAGAAGTAGTTGATGTAGTCCGACTCAATACAGAATGATCCCACGTAGCCCTGTATGATAGGTGTATGCCAGTATGTCTGAATTCCCAACCCGAAGAATCTTTCAAGTAGGTGCTAGTTCCAAAAGAACGTTCTTTCGACAGTGCGTCCTTCAGTTTGCTGCTTTTGTTGGGAAAGGGTTAGGTTGTAGGTGTAACTGAAGTAGAAGTTGTCTTTGAGAATCATATCTCTGATAGAGTCCAGCATTTTAACTGTCTCAGAGTACCCGAGAGTGGCCTCCTAGAAAGGACTTTTGAAACTCAGGAACCGAACTTTATTGACTACAAATATGTCATGCTTCACTACCCAAGCTACCTTCTAGGCGTCAGTCACTATCACGAGGAATGGCTGGTTACGGACAACTATTATTCCGACGATCAGACAGAACGATAGCTTTTTGGCTTAGGATTAGTTTTTAAGTGGGCTGGCTCCAGCAGGGAACTGGCGTATTTTGCCGGTTTGTCTGTCGATGTGGAGAGTAGTGGGAGTTTTGAAGTAGTCTGCGGAAGCAGTAATCTAAGTTAGCGACAGAAGTACATAGAAGTCCCGAGTTGTGTATTCGATTGTAAATGCCTGAGGGTTGCTCTGAGATTTCTGCATATTTATCAATAATAGAGATCAAATGGATTGCTTATCGAATCACATGTGAGGATATGCATCAGCACCGCCTCGATTGCTTATGTTGTTGTTTGACATATGAGGATATACATTATCACACTTTCGCTTTTTACGGCGGCCATACTATCTCGATCGGTTTGTTAACCGGCTTAAACTTTGCATCGAATCGACAACAACTAATAAAGGTAGTATCTTACTTTACCTCCACTCACACATGCTAAAAAAGCTTGGGCTGAAGGTGGCTTCTTAGCGCGTGCTAAGTGGGCTTTGACGGGGTCTGGGGCATTCGATGATCATGATCTGGAGGTTGTGTGGCTTTCTTTCTGTAATTCAGTTATTTGGTCAAGCTAGCATTTTACATCTTGGGAAGTCGAAGTGGTCTTTGAATTTTAATTTGAAGTCTTGGAGGCTGTTGGTGAGTGAGTTTTGATGGGTTTGATGTTGTTCAGTTTGAAATTTGGCATTTCGAAAATCACTAACTCTTGAGAAGACACTCTTAAGAAACTAATGATGAAAATTATATAGGAAAATGAAAACACAAAAGCTAAGGATCCAACCAAGTTCATCTGCGCTGATTAGTGCTATTCGAAGCAAGAGCAAATGCAAATGCTCAAAGCTGTTAGGTAGAAGTTCTGCGAAGGCATGGCGATGATGCTCAATGAGCATCGATAAATTGAAACAGCACTATAAATACTAGGGGACCGACACTTCATTCATATAACATCAATGTACAGCGAATCAAGTCAAAAGAACTCACCCAAAACACCTGTCCAAAGCGACTCAGCAAACCCTGACTCAAAACCTGACTCACCCAAACCCAAACCACCTGTCCAAGTCGATTCAGAAAACCCTGACTCACCCAAACTCAAACCAACGACCCAAGGCGACTACATCACTCCAATCAAGCGATAAAGACTTCAAAAGTAATTTACGAGCATTAGGGTGTCATCAAGCAACAGCTCCTCCAACAGTTCTCGAAGGATTGTGTTTTCAAACAAAAAGGGCTCAGACACGCAGGAAGTGGAGAAACCAGATGTCAACCAGCAGGAAGTGGAGAAACCAGATGTCAACCAGCAGGAAGTGGAGAAACCAGATGTCGACCAGCAGGAAGTGGAGAAACCAGATGTCGATGCAGACAAAAATGACGAAAAATGATCTGATGTATTGATCACCTCGTTTGTGTTACATTCTTGACTATTTTTACTTTTGCCATTTTGACCAGGGGAAACCATGTGATCAACCATTGCTTAATGGGTAACGGTGCCATCCTGCAAATAGAGTTCGCAAAGGGCAAATGCTTCGGTATGTACAAGATCGTCTAAACTACCAAGTTCAAGTTTGAGCAACGAGCCAACGCTTACAACTCGTTCAGCATAGTTAAATTCATCTATGAAATGGCCTGGAGTGGAATGGTTCAGGATGCAAAAAACCCAGCCAATACAAGCGTCTTGCGAGTCCCGAAGTCAGACTTTGTGTATGCCTTTTGTGAGGTCGGTTCCCCTTTCAAAATGAGGAAGAGTTCCCTTGAGTGTCTAGGGCTCGGTGATTTGAAATGCTTGAAATCAGCATATTACAATTATTTCGATATTATCAATGCACCCCAGAAAAATTTGGATCTATTGTACACATTGGATATAAACTTTCTGAAGGAAGTCCACACCATCAAGGCAAAAAACTCATTCTACAACTACCACTTTAGCAATCGCTACTGCCCTGACGCAAAATATCGTCATGCTACCCGTAGAGCAATGACCTCAGCTGATGAAGACGCTGTCAGACTTCCCCAGAATGTCGATCGATAAAATTACAAGTTCATGGGTATCTCCCCGTACTTTGAATAGATGACCATCAACCTCGAAGACCAGACCAGCCCATCAAACCGAAAGGTTGTCCTTCAGGCTAGTTGAATTCCCCGTGATCAGCAAGTATTTGATACTCAGGAACTTCGGAGACCAGAGTTTCCGAGCCTGTGCTGATCGAGACCGAAAGGGGGAACTACTTGATTTTCGTGGTGATGTGTCGGAACAGAAGATTGTAGTGCATCTGCTTAACAAGGAGGACATCTACGTGATAAAACTCCCCGGAGTGATTCCCTGGTTATCACGGACGGTAACTGATGTGTGAGAAATTTAAGTCTATGATTTGTTGAGTAATAAGTGAATCAAATAATCCTAAGCAAATAGAAAATACCCTTAGCAATAAAATAAATAATTTATTTACTTTAAAGTATAAGTACAATCGATGAATATGTCTATGAATAACAAGATACTTTTCGATGTAATTAAATATTCAATCAATTAGGTCTATCCCTACTTCGATTGTTGATTGCAGAACCAACTAATTGCATAATTACAAGAATAACTCCGATAATACCTGAGTATATCTTTGTTTAGGTTTATCCAGAAGTTCAATCATCAGAATCGAACCAATACTTTGGGCATCTGCAAAGTTAAGTTCTAC
>JAOXNN020209341.1:0-19062 GCA_028571205.2 Hydropsyche betteni | reverse complement strand
AATTAACCGAAGCATTATGAATGTGATTTGTTATGATTGATCATTAATTAAGTGGCAAAACAATGCGTTCCATCACAAATCGCGCCGTAACCAATCGCCTGTGGGCGCCTGGCCTTAGGTTAAAGTGCGCCCATATGGTATATGGGCGCACTTCGACCTGAAACAATGCGTTCCATTTTCGCGACTACAAATCGCAGTGGGCGCCTGGCCTTATATCAACATGTCATATCGAAATGTCACATTTCGGCCTAGTCGGTCCGAAAACGTCACGCGTTCGCGTTCAAATTTCCGAAACTCGACCGCGAAACTCAAAACGGCGCCCTTTTCGAAAAACTGAAATAAAAACGGGCACGAAATATACGAAAACTCCGCCGCACACTCCTTCCTCGGCGGGATTACGACGTCCGCCCTTTGCACGGTCGGAAAGTACGTGACTCAAATGTCCAAATTCCGACGGTCGTTCGCGTGTGGGGGGCCGAGTCCCTCTTTATGGGGCCCTCATGTCGGGATAGTGTTCGGATAAAAGTTTCCGACGAAAGCGTTAACCCTCGATCGGGCGAGAGTGTATTTCGAAAATGTGGCCGGGGAAAAATCTGACGTGACCCGAACGAGGCTGGGAAGTTTCCTTGGAGAGGTCGTTTCGGTCGGATGGGATTTTATGGAAATGTGTTTTTGATAACGCGCTTGTCGTATTTGAGTGTTTTGTAATGAGTTGGTATAGTACTATAATTGAAAAATTTAAATATTTGTAATTCTTATGCGAATTTGTGAGAATGTTTCGTCACCTGAAAACAATTATATAAACCACGCTCTAAATTGCATTATGAATTTATTGCTCTTTTTACAAAGCCGTGAAAAGATTTCATATAATATTTTTAAGGTATATCTTTGCTGAATTGATCCTGAACGAAAAGCCGTGTTTATTTTCAAACGAAAAAATAAAATAGTTTCGAATGTGAAAGGGTTAAAAAATACATTTTTTTTATTCGATTGGCAAGTGCAGCACGCGCGATGGGTAATTTCGCAAAATCTTTCACGTAGAGACGTAATTGAGAGATTCGTTTCAAAAATGTTGCGAAAACACGTTCAATAAAAAAAAAAATTTAATATATTTATAGACGGATCGAATTTTGCGATAACGGTAGAAACAACGGCATTTAGACGCCGACCTGGAAACATCAACTACACAAACACGCATATGAATAAAATATTTATAAAAAAAAGTATAATAACACTAAAAAAAACACGATCATTAATAAAATCGTATACGCGTATATACGAATAATTCAAGCAATTTCTTTTAAAGCAGTGTTTCCAATGTGGGGCAATACAGCAATTTTAGAGGTGGAATACGCAAATCATTAATATTTTTTACATTGTTGTCAAAAAACGCATTTTCGAAAAAAAAACTGCAGAATATGAGAATATGATGGCAGCACCGTTATGACACTCTTAAGATCAGTTGATAGTAAAGCATTTGTATGTTATTTGACAAACATAATTTAAGAGAGGGCATGGAAATTTTTGAATCATTGGAGTGAAGCAAGATACAAATAATTTTGAGAAACACTGTTTTAAAGTATATTAAAACCGAAACACTGAAACAGAATGAAAAATTTTCATACACCCGCCGCATACCGAATAGTTTTGTCGACGAAATAATATTTGGGTAAATATAGTCTGCAATTAACGAATTCAATGTCGAAAGATAATACGCCATACTATGGTAGGTATGAAATGTCCGATAGAAAGTGGTCCTTTCATCGTGCTCGAAGCGATGGGCCCTAAAATTTGTGCCGTATAATGAAATTTCTAAAGATACCAATAGTACGCGAATGGAGAGAAATTGTTCTAGATTCGAAATCAAATTCCATTATGTTATATAATCAAATTAAAATGAGATATCCGAGTTTCGATCTTAAATTTAATCATCTAATTTGAACGATTTTTCGTCGATTTCAAAAATACTGCGATTTAGGAATAATGATGTTGCAAAGTTGAATAAAATGAGTTCATATAATATATATGTTGAACTGAGATGGGTTTTAATATTTTTTAAATCAATTAATGAAAATGTCGTTGAAATATTTTATTTCATTTTATGACGTCAATCGAAAAAAATAGGCTTTTATTACAAGAGAAAGAACGTGATCTGAAATCAATTACGTTCAAATAATATAAAGAGTATTGTATAGTCACGATTCGATAGAATGGCACCGATTAAATTTTTCTGAAATTTTCCAATTAAATGGTAATTTTGTCTTTTCCTTTTATAGAAGTACTTAGCTAAATTCGTTGGAAATAATACGACTCCTCTAACAGGAGACGGTATTATTACTTTCTCTTTTTTCATCAAATCAATTTTATTAAGCTCTTTCAACGAAATAAATTTATATAGTTTAAATAGTTCATTTTTTACCAAATATCTCAGAAGGTTTATCATATTCTAAAATATATTTCTCTTTGATAAATAAAATAAATTAAACTCCGAATTTTATTTCTTAGAACGTTTATTTTATATTGAGACTTCTTATTTCTCTTAGAAAGAATTTTAGCAATTTTCGAAGAGTTGTCAGCTTTAATCAAAGTTTATTTAAGTTATATTGAAAAGTTTTATCAACACGAAGCGAAAAGTAACGACTGAAAATAATATTTCAGGACAAAAGGAGTTACAAAGGGTTTTCTATTGAATTCCATATTAAACTATCGAATAACTCTAGATAGATGTCAAAAATAGAAGACATAAAGAAAATTGCCAAATACAAGTACGAATATCATATTACAACACGAAAACATTATTTTTATTTAAATTTTCAAATTATCCACGAATCTTCTTACATAAAATACAATTGCTGCCATATCCTCAGTAATACAATTAACATATTTTCACATATGAAAATCGCAATTTACATAATCGTCTACAATTTTCAAATAAAATTCCACTACAAAAATTTACTTCGTGTAACAACGAAACCACGAGTCCACTTCAGTATTGATCCCCATAAAACGATGACTTCTCGGAATTAATCGACACTGAATAACTTATGCAATATGATTTTATGCAATCGAGCGCCTACAGTAAAAAAAATTTTAAATATTCAAAAACAATACTTTGAATTTACAACCCAATTTTCCATTCTGAATATCTCGACCTAGTTTCGTCACAATTATATTATACAACACACATTTTGGTTCTATTAAGTTTCAGGTTGAACTGATTTTTTTTAACTTAATCGAATCTAACCTAATCTCTAGGTGTTAAATAAGGTTATGTTTTTTTTTGTAATACGCGGTAATTCGCATTCCTACCCTTTTTTACTTTATATTTATTTAGGTTTCCAAATCCTACCTATTTAAATCTACTATCCATCTAAATTTACTACCTAAAAGCTCCCTTGAGCCACAGTTTAGGTTATGTTAGGTTAGGTTAGAAACCTTACTTAGCACCTAGGGTACCTATGAGTTAAGTTAATATGAAACGATTCAACCTGAAAACTATTAGTACCCACATTTTGATGCTAAAATGAAAAAAATATCCCCTATATATAATAGCGGATATCTGTCTGTCTGTCTGTTCGTTCGTTCGTTCGTCACGATGACGCTCGCGATTTTTTTTTCTTTTTTTCAAATGAACAACCCGAACCGCGACTTTTAAATGATGATGACGATGATAATGATGATTTTTTTTCCTTTTTTCAAATGAACGACCCGAACTGCGACTTTTGGTGATGATGATTATGTCGACACTCATTTTGTTTTATTACATTTCACAACAGCACGGTTATAAAATAATTTTGCATAGATATGCTTAATTTTTACTTTATTACGTATTAGTATGGTTATCAATTCACAGTCGATGTTATTAACATCAGGCCTATATACTAGTATATGATACTTGTTATCATATATATTTTTTAACATAATCTTGATCGAAATATACAACGATTTTCCCTCAGCGGAAATCGCGTTAACGACGCAAAATAAAACGAAAGCGGAAAATCAGCTGAATTTCATGAATGAACTACTCCCCGGAGTAGGACTTTCAGCCACAAAGCTGAATCCGGCAGCCGAATGTATGTACTCGGATATCGATTTTGCTGCACACCGACCCACCTTCCTCCCGGTTCACGTGCGTGCCCACTTGTCCATGTCCCTCGCAAACAACACTCCCGAGTCCTGGAAGGGCCCTCGAGTTTCTTTTTGTTTCTACCCGCCGTGATCTATGTATGGTGTTTTCCAGGCCCGTACAAGCGCTGCCGAGGAACGATCGAGAAGGATCCGGACCGTGTACCGTTCTCGTCTCTAGTTGATGGATCGAATCAATTTGGAGGACGGAATGCGATGGGATGGAAAATAAAAAAGGAGTCTCGTTGGAAATTGACGAAACAAACAATTTCGGGCGGGATCGATGTTGAATCTTTGCAAGGAATGTGCTGGGGAGGAAGGATTTCGTCTATGAGTAAAATAAATGTTAGCTGTTATATCGTATGCTAGTATATATGCTCGATGTTAACATTTCCCTTACGGTGCTAAAAAAAAAACGCGCGTTCCGGTATTGGGTAGTCACTGCACATTAAAAAATTAGCGATTTAAAATCGGAAAAATAAAAACATTCATAGCTAATCCCCTTAATTGATTATAATTGAAGTAAAAAATTATAATAATTGTGACTTATTTGATGAAATCATTAAAAAACCATCTGGCAACGCTCACGAAATGGGCATAGGTCCACTCCAGTTGCGAGCTCGAAAGCCGACGAAAATGCCCCCCACTCACGACTGAGAACGTTGAGTGACTCGCACTTCTACAGTGAAGTATGCAAGAGTAAGATGCGAATATGTACGTACATTGAGCTCAACGCTGTGTTTTGCGCGACTTTGTTCACAAAATAGCTTAGATGTACTCGATAAATTATGATTATTATTAATATTATTTTTTTAATCAATGCGTAAATATATTATGGAGAAACACCTAAAATCTTAACCATTTATTTATTATATTTACAAAGATATTGATGGTTATTAGAGCAATGTGTAGAAGATACACATCACCGGTAAGGAAAGGTTAAGATGTGTGTGAGATGGTTATTATATCGATTTGACTGCGAAATGTTGAAACTGTAATTTTAAGTGTTTAATTTTTTCTTTGGAATATGATTTTTTTTTCAAACAAAATATTTTTTATATTTTCTATAACAAAATGATAATACAATTGAAAGTATTTTGTATATAATTTTATAATCAACGTAATCCGAATCTATATTTTTACTTGCTTTTTTGGGAATCTGTTTACACATAAAGATTCCTTTATCAAAATTCACTTTATCTAATAATACTCTAACCTAACCCAAATATATTTTCTCTACAGCATATAAGACATATTATGATAATAAATACACTAAAAATATTTTATCATATAACCATTATTTTTTATATAAGAAAACTGAATGAAAACCATATCCAACTCACTAATAAATAAACCAAATTATTAATAATCATCCCGATATAATACACAACGATTTAATCATCTTAACATATACAATGCATCATTCTAAGCATTATTTATATATTTCTTTTGTTTCAATTCCGGAAAAATCTAACAAACGACGCATGAAAAATGACAAATTGTAAAACGCCGCAGTACGCATAGGGGTAAGTGTATTCGATATTATATAAAACGGGATTTTCCGTATAATACGAGAGCAACGTTACATTTGGCAAACATTTCGCAAGAAAAAAGGCTTTTATTATGAAAGAGTACAAGAAAGTCGTTCGGTGAAAAATGCGCACTGTTCTGCGATAATGAATAGGCGCAGTTATGGCGAACCTTTTTTTATATACACAGCATATTATTTGCGCAAAATAAGACCCCGTTTTTGTTTTTTTTTTATTATTTCATGAATTGATTTATGGAATTATAATATTTTGAGATGTTTATAAAAAATTTTTTTAGTAAATTTTAGTTTTAGTGTATTCAATTTATTTAATAAGTTTTGGAGTACTGATTGACTTATCAGTAGGTACTGCAAGACTTTACATCTTTTTCATTTTCGTATTAGTTACATTATAATATTTTCTTAATCCCAAATATATACCAAATGGTAGAAAGACAACAGGTTTCAACAATGATTATACCTTCAGCTGAAATTTTATGTTCAAACGACATAAGAAACGAAGATATTTGACTTTTAGCGACATCAATTTGTAATTAACAATCCAATTACTCTATTTCGATACGCATGTTAGTATTTCATTATATGATAAATACAATAATATTTTTAATTGTTACCATCTTTGCACACTATATTAAACCAAGAAATAGAAACTTGATAATCAGTTCATTTGCCCGTTGAACTGAACCCCCCAAACACAAATTCTTCCATAAAAACATTAACCCCCCGTCTGAAAACCACCTTGATAAGTAACCCCCGCCAAAATTATTGCTTCAGTCATGTTAATATAATAATATACTACACGAGAGAAAATCCACTATTTATAATAGCGGATTTGTGTTTCTGTGTCGATGACGCTCGTGACTATTTTATTTTTATTTTTCCGTGACTTTTAAATGAACGACCCGAATGATGGTGATGATGATGATGATGATGATGATGATGGTGATGATGTCAATAACAAATCAACTGGTTTTATTAATTAAATGTAAATATTCAAATTGAGTACGGGCATTGGGTAGCCTCTACCTCTGGATTCGCCTTTATGTCACAAACAAATAACAAATGAACTATTTTGATTTTATTAAATACACATTTCGAGTTCACACAATCTGTTTTTCACATTTTATCGTTTTTCGTTTCTTAACAAAACCACAGCCGATGTTATTAACATCGGGCCTATATACTATTATCAATAATAGGGATGTCAGATTTACAACAATTTTCATTTACCGATATTTTTTTTACTAATTACCGGTTTACCAGTAAAATACATTTTAAATAAAATCTGGGAAAATCGGAAAAAAAACAAAAGCCAAAATATTCGAAATACATTTTTTTTATTTACCGGTAAATTACCGAACTGTTGTTTAGGTCATTTACCGGTAATGATATACAATTAGGAGTCTCAATTGAAAATTAGGGTTCGCGTTCTAAAAAAAAATCATAGATAGTTTATATGAATATGTACTGTATTTTTTAAATAAACAAATATACATTTACATATTTATTGAAAAAAACTTTAATAATACAATATAGTATTCATTCATCATCGCTATCACTTGGAATTCTATGTTTTACTCTTTTTCGAGATCGGTTGTAAGTTTTCATCATCGGAGGACTTTGGATTTCTTGTGGTTTTAGTCTTAAAAAATTCGGTAATAAGCGATTGTCTGCTTTTAGCGTATAAATCATTACGTATTTTCTTATAAGGTTCCAAAATCTGTTGTTATTCCCTCTTGAATTTTGAACTTCTTTCTATTATAGGATCCTTTTCAATAAAAAAAAATTCTAATTTAATGTCATGGCATATTTCATAGACGTACAAATCAAACATATTAATTTTTTTTTCTGAAATTGTGTTATATAAAGCGTGTTGTATAAACAATATGCCACAATTTATACATCCGTGTTATATAAAACCGTGTTATACGAGGCCCAGGTGTATTAAGAAAAACAGTTTTCTAGAAATAGTTTTCATGTCTTTAGATGCAAAAAAACTTGGAGTAATCCGACATAGTACTGTCATCTTTTGAGAAAATGTGGAATTATTTATTAATTTCTGTAGCAAAAGTATTAATTTTTGTAGTATATAAAAGAAACTCAATTTTGTAATTTTGGCGCTTAGCATTATTTATTGCCAAGCCCCTCATATTATTTTATTGATATTTGTGCCCTTCATTATGACAGTGATCTAAGTCATGTTTCTTTCATTTTGAGATATTTAAAGGTTTGCGTTTGAATTGATCAAAAAAAAAATTTTATGCTACACAAAACAATGTTTTAAAATTTATTTAGTTTATTAGATTCATAGTTTATTTTGACTTATAAATTTTGCAAACACCTTACAAGGAAACAAGAAATTTAAAGGTCGTTTTCTAAATTAATTGAATGTATTTAGAACTGACTTTGCATGGTAAAAAAATTTTTTTTTTAGAAAATAAATTTTTATTCACCCATATCCATTGACATTTTTATCATATATTATTTTATTTGTCAGATTCAAAATTTTCGGTTTTAACAGATTTGAAATATTCGTCATAAATTGGCGGAATATTAGGTAGTAAAGTAACAATTTCTTTATATTTTTCTTTGGTTATTGGTCTGCTGGTAAAGTATAATGGGAGAAAATTGATGTTTTTGTATATTTATGGCCTTTCTCTTTTAGGTGAAAGATCTAAAATATGGAAATCTCCATCATCACCCAAATAGGTTTTGTAAAGAAATTTATATGGGATATTTTTTTAAAAATCGCATCCATTGTATTTTTAGCCAAGAGATGGATTTCCCCGTGGCATTTTTAACTCTTCTTGTTATTGATTCTTCCAACCATTTTGTTGAAATTAAATCCTTTTTCATCATTCGTTCAACTGACAATTGATTCTTCTTGCTACATTGTTCGATTAATTCTTAATGATTTTCAGGGATGTTTAAGAAATTTGTTTTTCATATTTTCATTTCAATCAAGCTGAAATCATGCTCATTTGGCAAAAAGGAATGTCAAATTCAACGACAAAACACCGGCAGTCGACGGCGGCACCTATACAACTAACTGACATAGCCTGTTATCAAAATAAACACGGGCGGAATACCGTTGAACATCAAAAGAATACACTTAATTTACACTCCTAATTTTTCACCACTTTTACAATTTACATTATATTATATTAATTTTAAACAAAACGAATCGAAATCATCAACTAACTCATTTTCTTTTTAATTTTTTGACTTAGACCACTTTCATAATAAAGGGCACATTTCAAAGGTTGTATGTTTTTGTAAAACTTTTATGTTTTAGGTGAAAAAAATTTCAAATGTACCGTATGCGACAAAAAGTTTTTCCAAAAAGGGTCTTTGGATAAACATTTCATAATTCATACAGGTAAATCAAATTAACTGTATATTACTTTGTAGATATTTCAAATTTTATATGTTTCTGTAAAATTTTTGTGTTTTAGGTGAAAAGAAATTCGAATGTAGCATATGTAATAAAAAGTTTTTCCAAAAAGGGGCTTTGGATGAACATTTCGTTATTCATACAGGTAAATAAAATTTACTTCATATTATTTTATTGATATTTCAAAGGTTGTATGTCTTCGTAAAACTTTTGTGTTTCAGGTGAAAAAAATTTCGAATGTACCGTGTGCAATAAAAAGTTTTCCCATAAAGGAAATTTGAATAGGCACTTTCTAATACATACAGGTGAATCAAATTTGTTTTATATTATTTTATTGATATTTCGAAGGTTATATGTTTTCATAAAACTTGTGTTTTAGGTGAAAAAAATTTCGAATGTACCGTGTGCAATAAAAAATTTTCCACAAAGAGCAAATTAAATTTACACTTTAAAATACATACAGGTAAATAAGATTAACTTTATATTATTTTTTTGAAATTTCGATGGTTGTATATTTTCGTAAAACTTTTGTGTTCTAGGTGAGAAAAATTTCGAATGTACCATATGCAATAAAAAGTTTTCTCATAAAGGGACTTTGGATGATCACTTCTTAATTCATACAGGTAAATAAAATTTACTTTATATTATTTTATTGATATTTCGATGATTATATTCTGAAGTATAACTTTTGCGTTTCAGGTGAGAAAAATTTCGAATGTCCTGTATGCAATAAAAAGTTTTTCCTAAAAGGGAGTTTGAATTATCACTTATTAATTCATACAGGTAAATAAAATTTGCTTTATATTATTTTATTGATATTTCAAAGGTTGGTTGTTTTTTTGTAAAACTTTTGTGTTTTAGGTGAGAAAAATTTCGAATGTACTGTATGCTATAAAAAGTTTTCCACAAAGAGTAGTTTGAATTTGCACTTTATAATACATACAGGTAAATCGGATTAACTTTATATTATTATATAATAGTAAAATTTCAATGATTGTATGTTTTCGTAAAACTTTTGTGTTTTAGGCGAGAAAAATTTCGAATGTACCATATGCAATAAAAAGTTTTCCCAAAAAGGGACCTTGGATGAACACTTCTTAATACATACGGGTAAATACAATTTACTTTATATTATTTTAATGATAATTTGAAGATTGTTGGTTTTCGTATAACTTTTGAGTTTTAGGTGAGAAAAATTTCGAATGTCCCGTATGCAACAAAAAGTTTTCCAAAAAGAGCAGTTTGAATTTACATTTTGTAATACATACAGGTAAATCAGATTAACTTTATACTATTTTATTAAAATTTCGATGATTGCATGTTTTTGTAAAACTTTTGTGTTTTAGGTGAAAAAAATTTCGTATGTACTGTGTGCAATAAAAAGTTTTCCCAAAAAGGAAATTTGGATAAACACTTCGTAATTCATACAGGTAAATTAAATTTACTATATATTATTTTAATCCTATTTCGACGATCGTATGTTTTCTTATAACTCTTGCGTTTTAGGTGAGAGAAATTTCGAATGTACTGTATGCAATAAAAAGTTTTCTACAAAGAGTAGTTTGAATTTGCACTTCGTAATACATACAGGTAAATAAAATTAACTTTAAATTATTTTATGGAGATTTCGTTGGTTGTATGTTTTTTCATAATTTTTTTGTGTTTTTAGGCGAGAAAAATTTCGAATGTCCCGTGTGCAATAAAAAATTTTCCCAAAAAGGGAATTTGGATAAACACTTCGTTATTCATACAGGTAAATCAAATTTATTTTATTGATATTTCGAACCTTGTATGTTTTCGTAAATCTTTTGTGTTTTAGGTGAAAAAAATTTCGAATGTACCTTATGCAATAAAAAGTTTTCCCAAAAAGGTAATTTGGATAATCACTTCTTAATTCATACGGGTACGTATAATTTCCTTTATTTTATTTTATTGAAATTTCGACCGATTTTTTGTTTTCGTAAAGCTTTTGTGTTTTAGGTGAAAAAAATTTCAAATGTACCATGTGCAATGAAAATTTTTCCCAACAAGCACAATTGGAAGAACACTTAGTTATTCATATAGGTATAAAAAAATTACTCTATATTATTTTATTGATATTTCGGAGATTGTATGTTTTCGTAAAAAATTTTCGTTTAAGGTGAGAAAAATTTCTAATGTGATACATGCGGAAAATCGTGTGTATGAAAATTTGCACTAATTATGCATGTCAAAATTCGCACCAATACCTGCCCGTTCAAATGTGATATATAAATATTATATATGTATTCGTAATTTCAATAAATTTAAATTTTTAAAAACATTTAATTTTTCAATTCTGTTTTAAAAAAGTCAAATTCGTTTTTGAAGTGAAAAGGCGGAAATTTGAAATGGAAAGGATTCAATTTGAATTGAAAAAGGGTATTGGTTTAGTGCTAAACTTTGAGGTGATGTTACGCTCAGTTTTACCCAAATTATTAGTACCTACAATATTTACAATATGTACATTTATTTTCAAATTAATTCCCACTCTACTTAAATGACTCTAAGGTTGAAAATGCTACATGCCAGAAGGCTCTTCTTTATCAGTAATTATAAAGATGATCAAAAAGTACTGTTGCTGTGTTGCTGTACTTTAAGGACCACGAAAAGGTGGAAGCCCATCGCCTCATCGAGAAAGGAAGCAAATGGCAAAAGGAAGTTAATTTAGAAGCTGGAATGTTATTAAAAATTAGTAAAAATAACAATACTATTTTGTAAACATAACGATACTCCCAAAATTTCTTGTAGAAGTAATTAAGGATACAATAATCCACAAGTAGTAAGTAGTAAGTAAGTAAGCACATAAGAATCCACAAGCAGTTGAAATAACTCAACAGCAACCTAAAATTGAAATGAGTAAGGGAACACAAGAGGCACAAATTAATTATTTAAAACAAGGGCTTAATTTCTTGTGCGAAAATATTGACTTGGAAAAACTTGACATCTTAAGATCCTCAATAAAAATATGGAATGTGGCAATAGAAGATACATTTTTTTTAATTATGGGAAAAAACCCACATTAAATTAAACAAATTATTCATTACGATCGATGAATCTTTAACTACAGAAATTTGTAACACGACACCCTTTCCTATTGGTACCCCTTATGAGGGTGGCAACCCTGAAGCAACCTTACAGCTGTACTACACTCACCCTTTTCCGCTCGGACCATTTTCGAGAGCAGTCACTGTGCGACCCACCCCACCTTCCGTGTTACACGCAAATTTGTTGGTATGCGTCGGTATCCGTTGCAAATTTAAATAAGTTGCCATTTGTAAAATTTTAGCAAATCCAACTAAATGAAAAGCAAAAAAAAAAAATGTTATTCCCAAATGGGAGCCGTGGCATGAAATGATTTAATTTGAAAATTTCGAAAATATGTGCGCTTACGTCTGAGAACCGTTATAGATTTCAACATAGTGTAGGTCGCGTTTTATACTGGATTAAATCCGCGCGATTTGACAGTTCGGAACGCGTTAGTGTGACAGACGCTAAACCTCGGCGTACGTCATAAATACCGATTTTACTTGTTATTATTTCAAAACGGTAGCATCAAAAAACAAATGCCTCACATGGAAATAAAACGTGAAAATTCAGAATGTTTCTCTTTCGTCCGCTGTGCATTTTGCTTTGGAAGAACAAACTTAAAAAATATGTTCGAAAGCAATGAAAGCATTTCAACCTATTCTACTATGATAATGAATTGCTTCGATATACAAGTAACACGCAATTAAACGTACAGTTAATTTGGTATTTGTGTCATCAACAAGGTTAATATATCAACGATATTTACCTAGGTAAAAAAAGTCCCTGACAGTTGGAAAATTTGTGAAATATGTATTGAACGATTGAGCGGGGCAGTCGAGTTTAAACATAAGTTGGATTGTTTTGTCATTTCCAAACTATCAAGTAAGTATTATTATTATTTGAAACATTTGCATTTTCTATACGCATTAATTTGATACTTGTAGGATTGTAAGGTGTGATCAGTATTAAACCAGATTTTCATTAATATTTTTAAGTAAAATAATCAGTGCTTTTTTTATAAAAAAGTTGCCGAAACACACTTTTTCCAAGCCTTTTAATTTAATTAATTTATAGGTCCTATAATACCCCTATTTTCAAAAGGGATTAACAGTCAATGGCTTCTAAGAAAAAAATCAAAAATTTTCAAATGAAGAAAATAAAAAAAATTTATTCTGACAATTCATCATTTTATTCTGACCGTTTTTGATTAAAATTCTTACCAAAATATTATGACCATTTAATTTTTTGCCATTCATCAAATAAATGTTCTAGAGGAGGTTTCTTGAATTCATTTAATTGAGAAAAAATATATTAGAAGCAAAGATTATAAATTTTTTGTGCTCGTCATTTGCACGTCATAGATTGAGCAAACGATTATTTTCGAAATGTCCCGAGTGACAAAAATTGCGACGGTGTGGTGAAAAGTATAAAAGGATAATTCGTTACTCTGTTAAATATTGGATACTAATGTAATACTATGCTTTATGACATAGGACTTAACGTTCATATTTAAATCCAAAGTTTGATCAGTAACAGATAATTTTCTAACCTTAAATAACGATTTATTAGCCGTATTGGCGCACGCATAAAATCTTTGCGACTGCGATTTTTTTGCGGCTACGATCACAAATCGCCTGTGGGCGCCTGGCCTAAGTTACACTGAATAAACGCATGGGTCAGATCATTTTACAAAAGCTAATATTAAAAAAAAATACGTGTGAAAAAAATATGAAGTTTTAAAATGTTCGCTATCTCGTAGAAATAAAAACATGAATATATTTTATCATTAATTAATTTTTCATTTATTTTTCCTGCCATCGTTTGTCAAAATTTCGAAGTATAAAGGAAGCGTCGTCGTATATTGACGAGCAAAGTCGGATGTATTTGAGGACGCAACGTTCACGTCCGCGGTTGTTTATGCAAAAGAATCGGAGGACGCGACGTTAGCGTCTGCGGTCGGTGAAGTGTTGAGATTTTCCAAAAATAGAATTACAAGAACGATTTTGGCCAAACGCACAAAACCATTATGCTTATAAAACTTCCACGTTCGGGGAATTCGCTATAGGTAATTACTGCTAAACAACAAACCTTTGAAAATATTTTACGATTCTTTGTGTATTTGATTTATTATTTCCCTTTGTGCAATCGTGAAAATGTTGTATATTTTAAAGATTTTTTTTAAATCCAATTCCCGGGACACGGAACAACAAAAAATCAGTGAATCCCGGGTCGACCCGGGACAGAAATCGTAATGAAAACCAAATGAATTAAAATCGGGAAATTGCTGTTTTTAACAGTTTATTTACGCTTTTGCACATTTATTTGGCATTTCTCGAAGAGAGAAAAACTAAATGGTTAGAATTATATTATACTTCGGTCAGAATAAAATAAATTATGGTCAGAATGAAAATAAAGTACGGTCAGAATAAAGGATGGTGCGGAGATATTCAGGACCCGGATGATATCTTGTGGTCTTGTTCTCTGGCAGAAAATGAAAGAAAGGACATGTTTTCCGATCGTTTTCGTTTTTCCAATATTGACCTCGTATTCTCGAAATCTGCCTTTCATGCATTCCGTACCTTCGCCAAGAGGGTCGGCTCGCGGAAAAACATATTTCGTTAAAATTTTCCTCGCCTCGGCATTCCGTATGCCCCCTGGAAAGCAGTCCTTCGCGTTTGCTTAGTCAAATTAAATGTAGAGTTCTCAGTAAATGTAAATGTGGCGCCCGTAGTTCCGCCTAGTGTTGCTGGTACCCAACTAAGCCGACTAAGGAAGCTGGCATAGAGTGGGGTTCATGTAACAGGCGGGATGGTGGGCTTCCTCCTTCGGTCAGAATAAAAATTAAGTATGATCAGAACTCAAATAAAGTTAGAACCACTGTTTTCGTATACTTGTACGTAGTGACTGGGACACTCACATAAAAATTGCCAGTAGTCAAATCGTGCTGAATGGTATTCAGTGTAAAGCACGACCTACACTAACGTATAGAAATTTTAGGTATAACGTTTGACATATAAAATGACAACAGAAACATGTTTTACACTTGATATGAATACCTGATCGTATAAGATACGTTCAGCTTTACCCATACACATGTTCAGTAATGACTTTCAGACTTTTTACGGACTGAAAATGAGACATGCTGCATTATATAAATGCGTTTATTTTTCAGTGACGTTTTTGTATTTAAAAAAAACTTAATTTCATCAACAAAATCGACAAATTTTTGAAAAACCTCTCGACAATTATGCCATTGCACCATATTGTAAATAAGTAAATAATTGTAGGCCGAATTCATTCACTTAAATGACTATAAAAATTTCCATTTGCTTAATTCACAATTAAATTAAATAATTAATTTTGAAAATTATTTTACATGCCGGACAATTTTTTGTACGTGCCAGGCGCGCATACCTTAAATTCGTGATCCCTGAGTCGTAAGCTATGTAATTTACATAAATAATAAAAAGAATTTTTAAATAATAATAATGATCATTGCAGATTATAGAAGCCGGTATAATACCAACAAAATCATCATGTGAATCTATTGAAAAAACAACACCAAAACCAACAGTACCAATACAAAAAGCATCAGGAATTAGCAGTTCTGCAGCATCGGCGGCAGCTGCCAGTTCTAGCAAAGGAAGAGGTAGCTATTATGGAAGTAGTGCAGCAGCAGCTGCTGCTGCTGCAGCTTCTGGAGGAGGGAGTGGTAGTTCCGCTGCTGCTGCTGCCGCTGCAGCTGGGTCAAGTGGCGGAAGAGGTGGTTCAAGCAGTGCGGCCGCAGCTGCTGCAGCTGCGGGATCTGGAGGCTCAGGAAGTGCAGCAGCAGCTGCTGCCGCTGCAGCTGGGTCAAGTGGCGGAAGAGGTGGTTCAAGCAGTGCAGCCGCAGCTGCTGCTGGATCAAGTGGTGGAAAAGGTGGTTCAAGCAGTGCGGCAGCAGCAGCCGCAGCCGCAGGATCCGGAGGCTCAGGAAGTGCAGCAGCAGCTGCTGCCGCTGCAGCTGGATCAAGTGGAAAAAAAGGTGGTTCAAGCAGTGCGGCAGCAGCAGCCCCAGCCGCAGGATCCGGAGGCTCAGGAAGTGCAGCTGCTGCTGCTGCCGCTGCAGCTGGGTCAAGTGGCGGAAAAGGTGGTTCAAGCAGTGCGGCAGCAGCAGCCGCATCCGCAGGATCCGGAGGCTCAGGAAGTGCAGCTGCTGCTGCTGCCGCTGCAGCCGGGTCAAGTGGCGGAAAAGGTGGTTCAAGCAGTGCGGCCGCAGCTGCTGCAGCTGCGGGATCTGGAGGCTCAGGAAGTGCAGCAGCAGCAGCTGCCGCTGCAGCTGGATCAAGTGGCGGAAAAGGTGGTTCAAGCAGTGCGGCCGCAGCTGCTGCAGCAGCTGGTTCTGGCGGATCTACCAGAGGTGATTCTGAGACAAATGGACACCACGCATCGACCGACCCATCTAGCTCTGATAATAAATCTTATTTGTCAAAACGAAGCAACTCTGGAAATTATGGAAATTCCAACAGTGCAGCGGCCGCAGCATCCGCAGCAGCCGCAGGATCTGGAGGATCCGGAAGCTCGGGAAGTTCAGCAGCAGCTGCTGCTGCCGCTGCAACTGGGTCAAGTGGCGGAGGTGGTTCGAGCAGTGCAGCCGCAGCGGCTGCAGCTGCGGGATCTGGAGGCTCGGGAAGTGCTGCAGCAGCTGCTGCGGCCGCTGCAACAGGGTCAAGTGGCGGAGGAGGTGGTTCTAGCAGTGCGGCCGCAGCGGCTGCAGCTGCGGGATCTGGAGGCTCAGGAAGTTCAGCAGCAGCTGCTGCGGCCGCTGCAACAGGGTCAAGTGGCGGAGGAGGTGATTCTAGCAGTGCGGCCGCAGCGGCTGCAGCTGCGGGATCTGGAGGCTCAGGAAGTGCAGCAGCAGCTGCTGCTGCCGCTGCAACTGGTTCTGGAGGATCACACGGAGGTGCTTCTGCAACACATGGAGGTCACGCATCAACCAACCCTTCTTGTTCCGATGATACATCTGGTTTGTCGAAACGAAGCAATTTAGGAAATAGGGATAGTTCTAGCAGCGCAGCAGCTGCTGCCGCTGCAGCTGGGTCAAGTGGCGGAAAAGGCGGTTCAAGCAGTGCGGCAGCAGCAGCCGCAGCCGCAGGATCCGGAGGCTCAGGAAGTGCAGCAGCAGCTGCTGCCGCTGCAGCCGGTTCTGGTGGCTCAAGCAGTTCTGCTGCAGCTGCTGCGGCTGCATCTGGATCTGGAAACTCAAGTTGTGCTTCTTCAACTTCTGCTGCTTCTAGCCAATCTAAAAGACGAAGAGATAGCTCAATATATGATTATAATGATGATTCAAACAATGAAAATGGTCAATCTAATAACGATGATGATAGTAATGATTATCGCAATGATAATGATGATTATCGCAATTCATATTCTTCTCCTAGAAATAATTGTGATTACTGAAATAAAAACTAATTCATCATTAATATATAATGAATAACTTACAACATTATCCTAATAAATGTTTTTCATTTTGAATTTTAATTTATTCTGCATGTGTAATAATAATTGTATACATTGTATTTGACTCTAATTTGGAATAATATTTAATTTCACAGTATTTTTAGGTATCAAAAAATACAGAATAGTATAGTTGATAAATCATTAGTTGTAAAAAAAATACATGTAGTACTATAAAATATATCATAGTATTCATGATTATAAAATGGGTTTACTTCTATCTACATATATCGACTCGAAGAGATAAAATTCAATTATGCGCAACTATTATATTACTCGAAGAATATTGAAAAACTACTCATAAATATAAATTAAAAAATAATAATTTAATAATCAAATGGATTTTTCGCCATTCTGAAAATCCTTCTAAAACATTTGTTTAATTGAAATAATTGAGCCGAATACTTATAAATTTTTGGTCCAACCTAGCATTGCAATATACAAATAATAATAATAACGTAAAAATCCCAATAACAATCTTGACATAATATTTATGCAGGTTCTGCTAAAGGTTTTGCGGAACCCTGTGGAAAAATTATAATCTCTACTTCTAAAAAAACACCGTTTGCAATTATTCCAAATAATCACCATCGCTGTAAGTACTCTGAAACACGTTTTGCCTTATTATGCGATCTTTATATTGATTGGATATAATTTTTAAGACACGAAAAAAGTATTTGATCAACTGGAAAGGCTATATTATATTTCGCTTCGTAAGTGCAATTATTTTCAATAAATATCCTATTTAAATTTTTTTTCCGCGTCTCTAACTTTATCAACATTTGGTAGAACTGAAATACAGATCGATGGACAATAACAACGTCTGACCATTATAGCAATCATAGCCGACATGTCTGGCGCGTCTGACCGACATAGCGGTCACAAGCGCACAGATTTACATGTGACCGCCGCGCTACAGGCACGTGGGGATTTTTCACCGACGCGGTTAAAGGTGGTGCCCTGTATGTATTACGCTTATACATGTACATTAGGGTGTATCTTATGTTTCGACTGTAATTTTTTTAACAAACGTCATTTCTTTTATCATTTTATTTTTAAATTATTTTTAAACACTCGAAAATAAAATTTCTTATTATTTGAACTGTGTAAACTAGGGCTCTCAATCAAATGTTCGAATGATTCGCCCATTTTATAACTATTCGTAATTCGAATTAATGATGAAATATTCAAATATTATAAAATATTCGAAAGTAAAAACCATGCACGTTATATGGAAAAACTTGACGAAACCTATATATAATACTAGTATACAGGCCCGATGTTAATAACATCGGGTATGGATTTGTTAAGAAACGGAAAACGATAAAATATGAAAACCCGATTTAAATATTTAATATTTAATTAATAAAATTAAAGTAGTCATTTGTTATTTGTTTGTGACATATAGGCTACCCGATGCCCGTACTCGATTTGAATATATTTAATATTA
>JAOXNN020209312.1:0-19070 GCA_028571205.2 Hydropsyche betteni | reverse complement strand
TGTCACCTGGGCTGTGACCTAATAAGGGGTCGCAGTCAGCACACCAACACCCGACTGAGTGACGACCGTCACAAGTTCATTTAAAAAAAACTGCACTTTGTATTTGGAAAAATATAAAGTAATATTCGATCAAAATGTATCATTATCATTGCCGAATAATTTTTTTCACAAAAAAACGAATTACAAAAACGCGAAACAATACATTATAACCTATGGACATATACGAGTATGTATAATACTTATAAAAAGCAGAAGTAAAATAAAGCAAAAACGGATATAGTTGAAATTTTGCACTTCTATTGAAACAATTACGATTGATAATAACATATAAACAACATCCATACAAAGATCAAAGACCAACATCCATACAAAGATCAATAATGTAGTTTTTCCTTATAAGGCTGCTACGTAAGTTATATGACTCGCAAACTTGACAATTGGATTACACATGTATATATTTAAATATGATATCTGTTTAACCTTAATACCAACGTTTCCGAGATCTTTAAGTGGAAATTTTTTTGTTATTTCAAGAACTGTTATATTATACATGAAAATCGTGTATATTGAAATCAAATTCGAAAAACAAAATATAATCGTATAAAGAAAATACTCTTTCTACATATAATATTATATGAATCGATTTTTACAAAAAAAATTACTAACATTATTGAAAAATGCATATATGTAAATCTAAATTTTCATATAAATTTCGTGTAATTCTAAAAGAAAATTATACAAATCAATAGACATCAGTACAATTTCAGAATTAATATATATAAATATATAACCAACCCAACCAATTGTAAAAACATATAATAGAAAAAAATACGAAATCGCACAACAACGCGTTACGCAACGCGCGCGAGGAAAACTTCAACGCCGTTACGTCACCCGGAAAAATTTATTCAAGCGGCCGGGAAAGCGATGAAAACTCCCGAGGAAAACCCCGTTTTTCTTCTCCGTGTTTGTCCGGATCCGGATATGAAAGCTATGATTTATGGCCAACCTTAATTCGAACGCCCCGAAACAAAATTGCCCGAATTTCGAGCGGGAGTCTAAGGACGACCGCGACCTTGCCCAGAGGTTCCGAGGGTCGTCCTTCGAACATATATATATATATAAAGGTTGTGTCCTTAGTTTAGTATGTATAATATATAGATGTGGGAGTTTCTATTGTGCGTGAACACTGGGAGTTTTCAAAGTGTCGTTAGAAAAATGATCGGTTCAGGTGTCGAAGGGAAATTCAAATTTTCAACAGATGATTTATGTATAAAAGTTTTTTTTTATATGATATATTAAATTTAAATATATATTCGATAATAATCAATGTAAAAAAATAAACGATAGTAAATTATACAATACCGGGGTGGAACGAAATTATATAACAATTATGTATCGACTAAATAAGACGCTGACGGAGAACGAAAATGGTTTAATGTAATAATAACACGCGTGTATCGAAAAACGTTTCCGTAAAGAGAACAAGACACCCTCGAGGCCAAATAGAGCCTTCAAAATATATGTATTTGTGAAATGAAGATGGGATGTGAGCGCGGTCGGCCAATTTTGGTTTATCGTTTGGTTTTTTTTATACAGACAATTTAATAAGTTTGTTATTTTTTGACCATGGACTAAAATTTAAGTGAAGGATTGGTTTTTTTTTTACTTAAATTGACATAATCGAGTTTAGTATGAATTAATAAAAAACGAATCAAGATTAACCTTCACTTTATAGTAGGACTGTCAATTTATTTCGCATCATACGAAATGTCAATATTAGCTTGTATTTTTACTGAATATATATAAAAGTCATATAAAAATATATAATATTAGACATTCCCAATTTTTCTATATAAATCGAAAGTACGTGATATGAATACGAAATATATTATTTATGCTCTTACTATGCTAAAAAATTCGTTGAAACTTTTCAAAGCTCTTGTAAAAAATCGATAACAAATATAAAGAACATTAATAAAACGATCATTAATATTCATTATATGACATATAATAATATCACGCATTATGTATAATAAAATTGCAGCTGCAAAAATGAATCATTAAATTGCGTTTCTCTCGCGTATAATTTCATAAAATACATATTTTTCCATGACCACATAAAATCGTACCATCAATTATTTATTAATTGTTAAACACTGATAATATATTGACCAACAGACGGCGCTAACACAAAAAAACACCACGCCAAAGGGAAAACCCGCCGCCAAACACTCGAATTTCCCTTACAACTACCCAAAACGTCCATCACACAACTTATAATACTGATATTGACCAACAGATGGCGCTAGTACAAAAAACACCACGCTGAAGGGAAAATCTACTGCCAAACACTCGAATTTCCTCTACAACTACCCAATACATACGTCCATCACACAACTTATTATACTGATATCGACCAACAGATGGCGCTTATACAAAAAACACCATGCCAAAGGGAAAACCCACCGCCAAACACCCGAATTTCCCTTACAACTACCCAAAACGTCCACAACACAGTACTAATAATACTGATATTGATCAACAGATGGCGCTAACACAAAAAACACCACGCCAAAGGGAAAACCCACCGCCAAACACCCGAATTTCCCCTACAACTACCCAACACGTCCATCAAAACCAAACACAGACAAAACGGACAAGGGACGAGCATCGCACAATACATGCCTGGTATGATTCCGCTGAGCAGCGTGAAAGGACTATTGTCCAGGAGGCTGTTGGAGTCGCTCCTGGCAGCACGCCACGATCGATTCTTCCTACCCTTGCGTATGCCGTCTAGCTGGAACCCCTCAAGGTTGAGCGTGTCGACCTGAAATGTGAGTTTCAGTATTTGGATGTGGTCTGCTGAATGGATGGGTGTAATCATTTTCAGTGGTTCTGTTGTATTTTGCGAGATGGTAAATGTTTTCGGCTGAAAGTTTTTGTTTGATGTAGAATCATGTTTCAAACGTTTTTGTTTTAAAATGTATTTTGTATCGAGATGGATTAGTTTTGGAAAAAGCAAATATGATACGCTTAAATTTTTTTTTTTTAATTTTTAATGGTTTTTTTTAAATCAATTTTACGATATTTGAATATTGACTCGGAAACGTCAACAAATAGATTAGAAGTTTTTTTGTATTTCAATGTCTTTTATAATAAATTTAAAATATGCTAAGTATGTTTCATGTAAATTAAATTTAATGAAAAGTTGAAAACAACATTTTTAAAAACGAAAAAATATGGTTACGTAAAAAAAAATGATTAAAAATTTTGATCGAATGTGAATGTATTTTTTTTTAATTATAGCTTTATTATACGATTGATTTATGTTATTTTCAATTTCATGTTTTTATTGATATTTTTCGTAAGCTGACTTCACTAATTATAATATAAAGATTATATTACACATGATACTTTGACTCGTATAGAACTTTATTCTCACTAAAAAAAATCCAATATTGTATTCTGAAAATCCATTAGCAATTCATTAAATTCGACACAATAACATATAAACAACTTTTTACTTGTATTAAATTTACCATTTACAATAACAAAAGATTAGTATAATATTATACAAAGTCGAACATATAATATAATACGATCTCAGATATTGAACTTAAGTTTTGAATAGTTTTGTAAAAAATTCTTCATATTAAAACTGTTCTTCTCGTCATAAAATCAAAATTATAAAACCAAATTTATTTACCTGTTGGCATTGAGACATTAATTTCATCATTTCAGCGAAACTTATTTGCAACGGTCTGTTCATTCTGGAAAGTTGTTTCAGTAAATGCTTGCGATCTCCATCGTTACTGAAAAATAAAATTAAAATCAATCAAATTGTTATAATTTTAATTTATTCTTATGTTAAGAAATCGGTTCAATGTTAAGATTTTAAATCATTAACACAACGTTTATATGTTCAAAGCACGAATTCGAACAAAATCAAAATGTCACGATTTTGAACTTGATCGCAATATGAACTGGTTATCCCGCATATTTTCTACGTCTTTTCCATTCAAAAATTCGCGGTTTGTCATTGAAAATTTTATAATATTATAATTTCAAACGTCTACATAATAATTCGTCGTAAGCTCGTTTCTTATAGAGAATTTTCTTGTTAAGGATCGTTAAGCTTTATAATGTTGCATAAATTACTAAAGTGGTTGACTATGTGAAACTTCCATCACGAAACATGAATATCAATCAAAATATGACGGGTCAAAGCACCCCGAAAAAAGTAATATACGATGTTATTATAATTTGTTAACGAAATTAATCGTTTATGAGCCATATATAAATATTAAATATTTTCAAAAATATCAAACAGAAATCATTACACATTCGATTCACTTTCACAATAAAAAAAACACAGAAACACATTCAATTAAGGTTAAGATCTGATTCAACAAAAAAATCAAATAGTCATCATAGAGCACAAACAAACACTTCAAATTCAATTTAAAAACGAAAAAAATCAATAGCGAAAGTGGTCCAGCTAGAAAGTGTGTGACACGTGGACCATCATTATAAGAAAGTTGAGGGCATGTTTTTTGGGTCAAGGATTTCCTCTAGGGCACCCGTGAGAAAAATTAACCGGATTTACTCGTATTGTGTTATTATAGCCGTGTGTGTGTGTTTTTTTTTCTCAGGTTCAGATCAATTCGTTATCGTAATTTGGAACTGAACGAGTGCGGTTAACGGTTTCGTATCGAAGTAGTTCGAAACAATGAAGTGTTCCGAAAATTTATGTGTTAATTGAGGCGTGTTCTGAATTTTGGAAATTAACGTTTATTTGGCCTTAGATCTAGTGCCAGATGTATATATTTATGTAATTAATCAGATACGTTGATCTAAAGATATTTAAGGTCATTGGCTACCTACCAATGAGAATATTTTGATTGAGATAAAATTTATAAGAAATACATTTATACACGAATTTTTCGTTTGAAAACTACTTTAATTTATAATACAATCAACATATTAAATATACATATATTTAATCCACTGCAAAATACTCTTATACTCATACTGATAAAATAACTCTTATACTTAAAATAAGTGCTAAAACCATTACTATGAAATCAGACCATCAGTCCCATTTCTATTACACGACAAACTTTCATTACCCCACATCACAATTAACTTATAAATGGTCCATAAAAATCCGAATAATAAAATAGAAAGCTTCATCGAAAAAAATCAACTCGTACAAAACGTACAAACATGTTGTGAACGTGTTAAGTTCAATCATCATCAAAGTGCATTCAATTAAGTGTGTAAGTGGGTTGCTGTATGGCGTGCAAAGATCGCCATTACATTATAATTTATAACAATATATCGTTCGTGAGATTATAATGAATATATGCGTTTTCTATTCGATGTTTTTATTTTTTGCTTTCTCGAGAAATTTTCGCGATACGTTTACAAGAAACGAGTGTAGAATGGTCGAGTGTGAGATTTTTATGGTTGATGTATTTTTTGTTTTGTTTTAACAAAGAGTCTTAAAGATTTATATCTGGTTCTAAAATTTTATGAAAATGGCATTTTTTAAATTAGATTAATTTTTTTTTTTAATAACGGTGAAAAGTTTGTGGAAATTGAATAAAAAAAATGAAATAAACATTGAATTTTTATCAAGTATAAAATTTTCGTAATTCCATTATTAATCCAATAAATTTTTTGCAAGGATCGATTTAAAATATTTATAGAACCTTTTTATAAAATTGAAACGAATTTCAATTAACTTGAGTGTTTTCGATTTAAGTATTATAATGTAAAAAATATTAATATTTTTTTAGATGATTAAGTTTTACATAATAATAATAATCACATAGATATGATCATTGCATGAGTAAGCGAATCTAAAATTCATTTCACATTATAAAATCACAAATATTTCAATTTTTTAATTAATTGCATCCTTCAAACGGTAAATATTTTTCGCAAAATCACCGTACGGATTGAGACCGAAAAATAAATGGAAACGAAACGATTATTTTTGAAAAAAATGCATACATATTGAAATAAATTCATTTAACTATCATTCTTTTAAAAATTCATCAATTTCACCGGTAAATCATTCAATCTTTTACTTTTCACTGGAGGTACAAAATTGCTTTTAAGTTTCTCTCGATTTTACATTATTGTCGTTAAAAGTTTATTTCGAATGATTTCCATAAATTCATTCAAAACTTAACTTAAAAACAAGTAAGAAATGTTAATGTTCAAAATACGAAAAAACAAATTTCCATTGAAAAATCATTCGGATCGCGTATTTATGCGAAAAAAAACTTCATATTTTACTGAAATAAACAAACGCGCTCCGCAACCATGAAAATGCACCAATCAAATGTGCAATCAAAGTCTAATTATCATCCATAAAACAATTCGATAAAACAAGTAATGTCCATACATGCATTTATGCTCACGATCCAAAATTGTGTCAAGGAATTCAAAATTGTTGGGTCATCGTAAAATCGTTTAGCTGCTGCTTTGAATCTGCATTACCCTATTAAGATGGTAGATATAAAAATTGTTCGAAAATAATTATTTTTTTTATTATGAAAAGTTGACGTTTTCATGAATTTTAAATTTTTATGTTTTTTGGTTTAAATATGCTTTTGAAAATGTAAAAAATTAATCGATTTGAAATTTTTTTCAGTATAATTTTATGATAAAAAATGAGTATTAAAATAGAGATTGTTTTAATATGTAAATTATGTTGTAAAAATAGTAGATAGTTTTGCATTGAAAATATTGTATTGAAGTATTTTGATAAATTCTGAAAAATTATTTAAAAATATTTTATTTGATTTGATAAAATTATATGAACACTTTTGTGTACATATAATTTTCTACACAAACGAAAAAAAAAAACGTAGTTCACCTTCAAAATTCTCAGAGAATTTCATTTCATCTTGAGAAAAAAATAAACAATCTTTTGTATTATATTTGTGTATTGAAAATCGCTATAATTTTCTCAATATTCCCCGACACGAAACATTATCTTTAAAAATAAATTTGATAAACGAGCCAAAAAAACCATTACGCATTCCGTTAAATGGTGAGATTATACGAGAGAATATAATAAAAACACAATTTTAACGTACACTTTTTTTCAGCAACGAAGCCTATTTCGGCACATATTATTCGCGAAGCGTATCGGATCGTTTTAAAGTGGAAAAAAATTACCCGAAACCGAAAGTTTCATCAGCGAACAAAGAAATTAGAGCCGGAAAATTAACCACAATAATTCTTACCTTGCGTGGACTTTTTCACGAATTTTCCGAGAAAAAGCCGAAGAGTTTTCGGTGACGGCACGCACTATGACGAAAAATAAACAACATCGAATATAAACCACCTAGTACGAAACGAAGAAAATATATTTTTTATAAAAAAAAAGTATAATCGATTCGATGGTATTGTATTATTGGTGAATGTGTGACGTGTGTGGCTTTTTTTGTCGGAAAATTGAGAGGTCATTTGGAAAATTGCGAAAAAATACGTATCGACCGAAATGTATAGAATTTTCATTATATTCGCAAAATTTGTATGCGTCCTTAAACATTCTTATTTGCTTTGTTTATTCGTTTTTTTCAATGCGAACGGGTTCTGTGAGAATCCTTGACTTTTATTTCGAAATGTGACGAACAAACTTTCAAGATTTGAATATTATATTTTATATTATATAATTTATTGTTTGTTAAGCAACATTTCAATTCCTAACTATATTATCCTAGTTAGACGATATTCTAACCGCAGCGGATTTGTAAATTAGATTCCCGAATTTACTATTATAACATTCCGAGCTTATCTCTTACAAATAAACCGTTCTATTAGCATATAACCTTTAAAGATTCAAACTTCAAATGAAATAAATCAAGAACGCTTAATATTCAGAATGATAAATTCGACTAATTTATAATATGCAAAATTTCACCTTACGCAATGATTGCGAGCCGTTGGTTCGAGAAAAATTCTTTTATATTAACAAATTAAAAATACGAATGTCGTTAAACTTTGCTTTTATGAAAGATTCAAATCGGTTATTACGTGTGCGAGGATATTAAATATTCCGTTTGTCATTTCATAATTAAAAGGGTTGACTAGATAGAATTATATTTAATATTTAATGATACCTTTAAGTACGGTTTGTAAAAAGTGAAGTTTTTCCGATACCATTTGAAATTTAATGATATTTTCCCAGATCTTTTATTCAAATACTAATCGCACTATATATCAATCAACTTCAATAAATGAAACTATGAAGACAATTCATATTTTAAATACAAATTTACATCATATCAAACAAATATTCGACACATAACAAACAATCAAACAACATTGCCCAAAGAACATACACTAAAAAAACACAAATTCATCAAACAAATAAAAAAAAAATACGAACCAACACGCGAAATTCCAATCCCCATAAATAAAACCTTCGATCAACATTTCCAAAAATACCAAAGAACAAAATCCTATTTCCAAAAACGTCTCCGATGACCACTTTAACGAGTGACCACCCGGTAACGAGACCTTCGACCTCCATAAACCATTCAGAGCCTAATACCTCCCTTTGGCGTCACAACCTCTTTTTTCAGCCCCTTATTATTATTATTTCAGCGCTGAAAGTGTGGGAAGGCGTACCATGGGCGAGATCGCAATATGGCGTGCGGTGCTTCGATATCGGTTTTCGATTAATTCACACGTGTTTTTGATTGGTTTGACAAAGGGTTCGATAATTTGAATGTCAGTGTGTTTGGTTTATTTGAAGGTAATCGGTTTTTTAAATTAATGTGGAGATTATGTGATTAAATGGGTATTTTAAGTTGTCGGAAAATGAATCGGGTGTTGCTGATTTATTTTTATGTAATTTTGAATTTTTGAAATGAGTAAAAGTAAAATATTTTTATGAAATGATAAATGTAAAATATTTTTATATTTTATATCTTAAATACTTTAAGTGGGGATTACTTTGAAAATTTTTGTTTGAACTTTTCAACGTTCTGGAAAAGTTTATTCAAAAACCTAAAGCATTTATGAAGTTATAAACTAAGGAAGAACATTTATATATCATAACTTTGATATGTAAGTTAGTTATAATTTTTTTTTTAAGATATGCTTCGCGAGAAATCGAAAGGAAAATTACGTATAAAACTTTTTTCCTTAACTTTATATCATTTTTTTGTAAAGAATAGTTTATTTTGTTAACGATAAAAGCCGAATTTAAGATTATAAAAGTTTTATATATTATTCAAACAAGTTTTATTAATCCGGCATCGTGCAGGTGTGCCCCTGGCCCTTCGCAAATTTAATGAATTTTACAAACGGGTTATTTTAAGATTACTAAATAGATATTCGATCGAGTTTTCGAAAAACTCCCAGATTCATTCACGTCGATAAGCAAAATAATTATTATAATAAATTGTCAAAATCACAGACCCAAGAAAAAAATCATACAAAAATCATCATAATTTCGCAACAGACATGCAATCTCAATTAATTTTGCAACACAATTTCGCAGAATCGTTGCGAAAAACATCGAGAAATTCCGAAAAGGTACTTGTCGAAGTGCACTTATCAACGTATTATACAACAACTTGCCCTGATTCAAACCGAAATTTACCGCCTATAAAAATTTCTCAAAGCCGCTTTAAAATAAACCGAATTTTCCCTCTCGAGGCTTTTGAGAGTTACGAAGACAAAAGGGTTTCCAAACAAATGTCGGATTGCGAAATTGATTGACGATATTTGAAAATCGTCACCCGTGGATTAGATATTTCGTGTGTTGTGTACATAAAACGGTCAATAACATCGCTCATTTCCATCAATTTACATAATACGTAATGATTTTGGAGTGCGCGCCACTTTAAGGTTATGGCCGCTCAGCTGAGCGCTTCGGACCACTTTTCAAATTCGAAATACGGCCGTTAATATCATTTCGTATTATAATTTGAGGTTTTAGGAGCTTTAAAAAAACGAATAAAATCAAAAAATGAAGCGAAAAGTAACATAACCTCTTCATTCAAAATCAAACTCAAATTGAATACATCACGTTCATTTACTCGATTCAAAAACATAATTACTATCCGGACACCGTAACCTATAACCCTAAGAGGGCATAACGTAACATAACCTAACCTCCTTTCACTAGTCAAGACCTAGCTGCAATACGCCTACGACCCAGCGGAATAATCTTCTTTCCTACATGTATTTATTATTTTTTCAGCACCGAAACGCCGCAGCGACAAATCCCGCGGATCAGATGAGGCTGAAACGTGGAAAAGTCCGCATAGCGCACAATCGATATTCTGAAACGATCCGTGCACGTGTTTTCTCTCACTCCACCGTGACGTAGTGCGACAAATTTTCGAAATTCTTTTCTTATAAGATGTTATTGAATCCTTAATGAATCAATTTAGATACTTTTTTTTAATATATTGTTGAAAATAGTGTGTTTTAAAAATTATTCAATCAAGGATTTACAATATTCAAAACAGTTATTCAAATGAAGAATTTTCCTGTTTTCTATCCTACAACTAATACCGATATAGAAATAACATATTTTTCGTAAGCTGGTTTTTATGTTTTTTTCTTCTCATCTTCCTCATTCATTAATTTAAAACATCTAAAAATATGATCACCGTATTATTTATCAATTAAAAAATAATTCACGTTATAAACTACATTTTCGAATATAAATTTTGAATACGTAAGCAATTTTCACGCTTTTTGAAGCTAGGCGATTCAAATAAATGTTCGTTCTTTAGTTTTCAGGCTAAAGTGTCAGATATAAATCTCCATTAAAAAAATACGCCACGATTTTTCAGGATCTCGTCCTTTCTATGTTCGAGTCATTCGAATGAATTTCGGCTCTTTTTGCGAATAATAGATGATGGTAATTGCTTTTATATAAGTCTTTACGTATATATTTTTTCAATATTTTCCTTGAACGAAAATAATAACAAAAATCTTATATAATCACTTGCCAACTATTGATTTACAAAAATATGCAATATCATTCTATTTTTTGTACTTCTTATGGGTATTATGTTGATTAAAACTGTAGAAAAACAGAACATTTATATTTCGAATATATTAGTGAAAAAATGTGTGGATTATTGAATATTAAAAATAAAAACGCTAATCTTATTATTAGAATTGTTCGATAACATCTTACGCATAAAACTGATAATATATTCTTATTTTCTATTTTAAATATATTAAAAAAACAAGACATAATTTAAGAATACGTAACTTTTCCGAATGATTGAATTCTAAAATTCATCGATTTCTCTGACATAAAGACGAGACATTCGAACACGTCCGGCATATTAAATTTATTGTTCCAAATGCGTAATCTTATACACTTTACAAAGAGAAAGTACAGATAATATCGTATTCATTCATCATAGCTATATTTCATAAAAACATATCCAACATTTCGTACAAATATCTATAAAACACGTCAACGCTTTTCGGGCGTCGATTAAACATGTCTGGCGTGACGGTCGAGGTTTGCTGAAAAGTTTAATAGCAACGATTCGTCTGAACATTGTTACAAAACGTGAAAGCGGTTCTTCGAGACACGTTATAAAAAATAAAAATCGAAAAAAAAATATCAGAGACCCGTAACGAATCATAACCGCGAGTTGAAACGTGAATTAACGGAGTCGGAAGCAAAACGGGTTAAGCTCATACTGCAAGCATTAGCGCCATTATTTATAAATGTGTTGCTAAATACCAGTTTTTAGCATCTAGATTTGTTCTGGGAAACGTTTCTGAACCTGTTGCACTTTCAGCGGTAGTTTCCTGAAAAAATCGGCCTCGAGTGGTGTGTGTTTGACGTGTCCGTGTCGAGTGGTGCAAAAGTGGCTAATTAAAATTTTTTGTACGATTGAAAAAATATATAGAGTTATTGAGCTGCTGAAAAATTGCGTGTATTGTTTGTTTGATTTTTTTTGAACTGAAAGTTTAGGAATGCACGCAACTAGCATTGTTTAAGTGGCTCGATCACGATTGTGATTCGTTTATTAATTTTTAAGAATTTTTACCCAAAGAAATATAACAAAAGTGGTTAGTTTCAGTGTGTAACATCTTCAACTTTCACTTTTGCAAATAATCATGCGAAATTAATAGTTATGCATTGCACAATATGTAATCGTCTGCATTGTGCAAAATAGCTTTCTTAATTGTAATTGCGTTTTCGTATTTTAAAATTTTTAATGAGATTTAAATTATCACTTAATAATTTTATTGAATGAATAAAAAGGATACGTCACTTTTCTTTGAATAATAATTTGCGTAACTTTTCAATATAAAATAATTAAAGTCTCGATAGAGAAAACGATCGATTAATGGATGAATTATAAAGAGTGGCAAGTAGTTTTCAATCATAATAACACATAATAGTTGTCAACTGATAAATTCGCAATTTGTTATATAAATATATAATAAATACGTAAGGGAAATTGACTCTTTGAAATCTGACAGTATTTATAAAATTAATCGGGAAAAGTTTTACTGCACTAAAAATTTAAATTAATTGAAAACCGAAACATACATAAAATTTATACGAAATCTTCAAGCATCCTTGAATCGTTCAAATTTTTAAGCAAACATTAAACCAACGTCGAAAGCAAATTTCAACATTTTTATGAAAATCATAAAAAAAAATCAGAAAATTTATCGAATTATTATATTCAAACAAATTACATATTGAAACTGAAGAATTTTCGAAGATTCAAACCAAAATAAAAATCGAATTTGGAAACGATCAACATTTTCATCACACACTCAACGAAACTCATCAGTTTGCATATTAAATCAAACTGTCGACACTCGGAGACCGATTCGTCCTTCGCGCCAACAGAATGAATAATTAATTTCGAAATTGTACTACACCATAGTCGAAGCGATCGATAGCACGGCCATCATCGATTATTGATCTACCCATGAACTATCGCATTGCCGGTAATTTTCTAGTATGAGTGCGCCGAGAAGTGAAAGTACGATGAGCCGGAAAAAAGGCTATTAGTCAACCGGTTGACATGTCGTAAATTCGGTTTTTTTTATTAAAAAAAAAAAAAAAACAAGATCTAATGTCGGTTTTTGTTGTGTCTCGATGCGGAAATTGTGCTTTTGCGGCGTACGCAAATGTGTTTCGTTGTTATTGTCGCTTTGTGTCATTAGTTTTATGTAGGTATGGTGTTTATGGTTGACGGTATAATTGTTGGGTGTGATGGATTTTCATGGGTTTATGTGTTTGATGGGCGTAGGATTAATTTTGTTTGACCTTTGTGTGTCAAAATGTCAAAGAACTTGATTATTTACTGTATGGAGTTTTCGATGTGTTGTTTAATATTTGATGTGAGTATAAATTGGAATGTCTTCTAAAAATTATTCGTATATTGCAAAAACTAGGATGCATGGTGTTTATACGATTGCAAAATAAAATAGACAAAAACAATGATTCGTATTGTTTTGTAAATTGTTCGAATTTTTTTATATTAAAAAAATATGCAACATTGCTTTGTTTTATCATTGCGATATAATCATGCAAATTATTTTCAGTTCCTTATATTTTTTTAAACACATCAAATCTGAAAAATCACATAATCAACATAAAAAAAACCTTCAAAAACAACTTACAAAAAAAAAATGATTCAAACACACCCGCCGCTTTGACGTAAACGCTTTTGAGGCTATGTCAACTCAAAATCGTTTCGAAAACCGAACGAAACGTTTCGATTTCATTTGAATAAGCACACATACAATGGCGTGCATCGAATTGCCAAAATGTGGGACGCGCACGCGGCTTTCTTCGACTTTCTAAGTTCGTTTCCGCGCCATTATTCAAATTGCATATCAATCTCGAATCGAACCGAAGGTACGGATCCGGAGTATGGCCGTGCGCTCGTACCTGGCGGCCAAATGTGTTTTTGAAAAATTGAAAATTGACCGTCTCACGATTCCGGTGCGAGATCTATGAAAGTTCCATGGCCGTGGGTGCTTAAAAGAATTTCATTTTTATTTGTGTTATATTATATTTTATGATGTTTTCGGATAGCATATTCATAATAATAGTAAGGAAATATATTAAATTAATAGATAATAAGAATGATTTTCAAATATTATTTTTGCGGATTGCGCAATTTATTGTAAGAATATCATTTCGGTAAATGGCCATGATTTCGCTTGTTGAAAATGAGTGAACCCAATTGTGTCTGTCGAATGGGTTTTGCAAAAAATTTAACAATTTCATTGTGCATTTTCTTGTGTGACTTTTTTATTGCGTTGCATTACAGATCTTACACAACAGTGTTTTGTTATGTATTGATTGTGTTCGGTAAATATTACACGTTGCAGTAGGATAATTGTTTTTGTAATGGTTTTTTTTTGTACAAATGTCGGTTCAATATTGATCTGTTAAGTGGTCTATGTACTGAACGCGAGGTGAATTTATTTATTCGAAAAAACGTCCTTAACATGTTAATGTAATAAATGTTCAATTGAATTTCGAACCTTCTATGCGAACACAATACTGAATTGCTTTGTCTTTTGTTAAGTCTATTCGGTTACGTATACTATGGCGTAACACTTCAATTGAAGGACATAAAAGGAGCAAGCATTACGTTTTCAAACTGTTATAATAAAATTGTAATTAAAAATATTTTTAACGGTTGATTCAAGTCACACACAAACCCTTTTATTTGACATATAAACCTCTTTGACAATTTAGCCTTATTGCCCAGTTTATTAATCATAATATTATTACTAGTTTCTACAGAAAATCGAAATTAAGCGATCAAGTAAAACGGTCAGTAAATGAATATTGATATGAGACCATTCAGTGAAAGATAATTTCAGTAGAAATTAAAATTCTAAAATTACTAAATTTTCAATTCTATTGGAAATCTATACTGATATAGATTTTTCATACGATGACGATTTAAACTTCAACGTTGAATATTTATAGAAAAACGTAATAATATAATCATCACGTGCTATAAAATTTCCATCACAAACCAAAGCCCTTCCGACATATTATATATGTACGCTCAAATCACAATTCAAACATTCACTAGCACCCATATTTACATCAAAACTCACAACCCAACAAAAACACAATCGAACAAAAAAAAATTCTCACGAACCGAAGATCAACCATACGAAAAACCCCCATCAATCGACACGAAAAAAAAACCATTCCCACGAACAAAAACCACCTCAACATTGGCAATGGCCTTGCAGCGGTTTCGCGCAAGAGACCAGCGACTGCACGCATTCGCGACTCCGACACCCGATCACGGTCGTTCACCTACTTTCGACTGACCGACCGGACCCGCAGAAGTCACGTGATCCACAAACGGTCGAAAAGCGCGCCAAACGGATCCTTTTCGAATCGCGCGGCTTCCGTTTCCGACCGACCGACCGACGCGGTTCGAATGTTCTTTGGCTTTCTCTGTTGAAAGTTTTAATCGTGTCGGAGGTTCGTGAACTCGTAACGGGACGAGAAGCTTTTCGTTAAAGAGTGAATAAGTCTTGCATGTGTGACGTTTTTTTTGGTTTTTAAATGATGGATGTTTTTGTCGAGTCGAAATGGCGAGTTCGAAGTGTTGTATAGAAACTTTGGTGCGTCATCGTTTTGTGTAGGAAAAAATTGGCGTTATTGAATTGGGCTTAATGATGTGTGCGAAAAAATCTAGCGAATCAAAATGTGATTTTATTATTTTTTTTAAGCACTAATGAATATGTGAATTAAATGCGAAAATAATAAATATGTAATTGTTGATTTATGTAAAATTTCGATTTACGCGCTCGAGCGATTTCACGATAATGGTTTATTGGCCATTGTGCCAAAGGTATTTATCGTCCGACGAAATTGCACAACATATTTGCGATTCGTTTTCTATAATTAAATCGAATAATACAAAATTGATGCAATTTTAGATTTTATTATATTCCTATCTTTTTCGCTAGATAAACCTGTCCAATTTTATCGTTCAATTTCATTTATAGCCCTTAGCGAAAAGCTTTCGATTAATTAACTGATTCGAAGAATCGATACCGATAAAGTTTGCTCTTTCCAATTTAGAATATTAAAACATATTAAAATAATAATAAAATAATGCTCGATCCGAGATTCTTTAATGCACCAAAAATAATGCACATCGTATATTTTTCTAATGCACAAGTAATTCGTTTTAAGACCCAATCTATATTTTTTTTAATGCACAGTTAAATCATATCCATATTTTTTACATATAAACCCAAGTTTCTTCTTACGCGGATGTTACGTTTCAGAGGCTACCATGTAAAAAAAATGTATGGCGGACATATAAAAATTAAAAATAGTTCCCATCAGTACATGAACAATTTGTAACTTTGTGAAATCATAAAAAAATATTATTTTTTTTTATTTAATAACTATAATTGTATATTATATTGATCTAGATGCCATAGTGACATAATACATACATTTTTTTAGACTTTAAACCATGTTAAAGTGAAGAAGAAAAAAATAGATTATATTTCTTGAAACGTGAAAAAAACCTCGTATAAAAAGAGTTTTAGTTGTAACTAATAAAAATATATCATTTTATTATATAATTCATAGTACATATATTGATCAATAGGTGGCGCTTGAATATCTCACTATATAAGAAACAAAACTTCCCCTTACCCAAAATTTTATTTTCATTCAATAAAGCAAAAACCGTCGACCCGAGAGATCAAAATTCTGTATTCGAAAAAACGGCCGCGGCCTCACGATCGTCGGCCATAACGTAAATAATAAATGTCGGATTGTGGTCTCGTGCACGTATGGGACATCGATTTGAAATTCGCATCACGTTTTTCGCATCGCTGTCACACTTTCGCGCGCTCGAAAACGTTCGCGTTTTTGTCATGGCCGTGTTTTTGTTTGTTGTCGGGGTGTTTTTTTATTATTATGAATGTTACATTTTAAAGTGATCTAGCGGGAAAGTGAGGCTCTTCTTATTCGCAGCTTGTCCGCGTTTCGGTTTAATTTTCGAATGTGAGATGAATATCAAAATTGAAAACGTGTTGATGTAATCGAATGACGTTAATTTGTATATTGCGATCATAAAAATTTGTTTTGATTATTATTCGATTTTGTATCATATGAATATTTATATATCTTTTCAATCAAATTGATATGCTTAATATTATAAATTTGTCTTTTATTGCCGCCATATTTCAAACGAATCGTTCTATTATTTTATTTTTTCCTATCTATTATAATAGTAAATTCAATAAAACGTATTATGGCACTAATAAAAAAAAGTCTGCTCATAATAAAAAAAAACATTAAATCACACAAACGGAAAATAAAACTATAAATACCATCCTAAAATCCATTATTCAGCCACAAAAGATCCGCCGAACACACGAAAAAACTTCACGATACACTTTTCAGACGGCATTCATTTTCGAAAATGCAAATATTATAAATGAAAATTGAATCGGGAACTTTACGAAGACCCGACGATGCGCTTTTCCCGCAAAATTAGGACGCCGCAATGCGATTTTCCCGCCTTCGTATGAAACTGAGCTTGTACTCGTCGGATGCATTTAATCGTTTCTAGTATCTTCTCTTTTGTTATATAGTCCTTTGTTATAATAAAATAATATTCATATGGTACGATCGTGACGTGGACGTGATTGTGTTGACGATGTTGCGACGTGTATGAGTTTTAAATATTGTAATTATTTTATTGTATAAAAGAATTTGACAAAAGTATTATGATCAAATTTTATTCAATTTAATCATTTATTGAATAAGAAGGACGTTCAATTTTTTTATTTAACTGAATTTAACGGAACGTTATGTTAGGTTCATGAATTTATGATACCTATTTTTATAGAAAAATTTGTGAAAATCACCAACTAATATTATCAAAGTCAAATTTAAGAATAGATTGTATTTCAACAAATAAATTGATGCTTATATTTTTTTTCAATGAAATTTTGATAAATTTTTTATGGTTAAATTCGATTAGTGAGGTATAATTGAAGTTGAAAAAATTGAATTCGATTAGTATAAGGTTGAATTTGAAAAATAAAAACTGTATACGCGATACGCACTTTTCATCGCAATTGTATCAAGTATAATTTTTAATAAAATTTCCGATTCATTGAATTATTAATTAAAAATTAAGGTCATATACGAAAAATCGATGAATCAACTTGACACAATCGGAAATAAACAAATTCGATTTTTATGCAATGAAGCGAATCGACAGCCTTGTACATCAAAAAAAAAATCAACATAAAAACGATCATTAAAAATTATCATACATCTAAAAAATATAATAAAACAAAACAACAACCACAAATCGACATCCGATCGAAAATGTAATTCCAATTGGCATACGCGAATCCCGCCACAGCCACAAACACCCGACACAGCGGCAATTATGTAAGATTTTATCTGAAAGGCTTTTTCAGCAGTGCCCCTCCCCCCCTCATCCACCCCTCCCCGCCTAGCGTCACGGCGGTAATTGTCGTAATTTGTACGCGCATAATCGTCGTCATTATGGTGATGCACAAAAACGTTGTGTACGCTCGTTGTCCGTGCAATTATGCAACTGACCGTTTTGTTGTTTAGTCGTTTTGAAACTGGGAAAGTCGTGACGTTTTTGACCCTTTTGTGACGGTTGGGTGTTGGATTGTGTTGAGGAAAGTGTCTGATGCTATTTTAAAATTTTACATGTCCATCTTCTATTCATATGTCTTACGACCTGATAAGTGCATCACCGTTTTGATCTCTTTATTTGACTATTGATATTTTATTATTTCAGTCACGTTTACCCATACATTCCATTTACAATCTGTTTGATCTTAACAGTACGGATTTATATTTTATCATTATCATATATAACATAATTTCCAAGAAAATTTTAAAATTGCAACCATCCATTGATCAACAAAACTAAACCCATAAATTAAAACGATTCGACTGTATCTATATAAATGAATGTATGTGTATGCGTTAGTTATGAATGCCTTTATTGCTTATTTGATCACAATGAAATTTT
>JAOXNN020209290.1:0-19077 GCA_028571205.2 Hydropsyche betteni | reverse complement strand
TTCTACCCGAGAACCCTAATCGGCAGGACAGTCGATGTATTTCTCATCATCTGGGGTATCTTTATTGTGTCGCTCATAGTTGTCGTGCTCACCAACACCCTCAACATGGACCTGAGTGAGAAGAGAGCCTTGACAGTTTTGAACCGACTGGACTTGAAGGCTGTACAGAAGAAACATGCTGCTAACTACATTATCACTGCCTGGAAGAAGCAGCGGAAGGTGAGGTAGATGTCAAAGAAGAGCAGTAAGTAGACTGACAAGGAGACAGCCGACAAGAACCGACAGGAACTATAGGAGTTCGACGTTAAGCTTAACCAGTACTCTAAGGAGTTTAAGGAGATCGACAGAATCATGCAGTCTATGTTTGACGTCGATGACACTTACGAACAGATGACGAGACAGTTCGAGAACCTTATGGATGAAGTAAACGAACTTATCAAGGATCAGACCGACACGGAAACCACATTACGCAAGTTCCTACAGTCTAAGAGACAACAGGTTAAGAACTGATTGCGCTTGAATATAAATAAATCTCTGTTTGAAGGAATGTTCGACTAATAATTGGGGAGATTTTATTTTAAAAACATGCTATATCAACTTTGGCTCAAAGCGACATAATCAGGATAGTCACTTATGATTGATTGAATAACCTTTCACTATTTAATACTTTTATTCTGGTATCTTCTTACTATTTTGTCACTTGCGTTAATGTCTCTTATTGTTGCTTTGACTGTGCTGGAAGTACGATGGCTGTAAAAATAGAAAATAGAATAATATGGTTCGACGATTCAGTATTGTTAAATTATGTTGCTAAAACTTTTCTTTTTGTATTATTTCTAAATCATTGGTTAATTTCCATACATATTTCATTGTCAATCCCTAGTGTCAAATTGTATGTACAACTAATTGCCTGCGCCTGAAGTAAATGGTATTTAAGTTATCTATAAAGTAATAATTCAGATAATTAGTAAATGTGTTAATATTTATTGGCTTTCTCAAAAGATTTAATAATAATTTGCTTTTGTCTGATAGAATTTCTGGCAATCAACTTTTACTAAAAAGATATGCTGCCCAGAAATCACTAAGTAATTAAGTGTTGTATGTATATCTTAATGTCAGGACTAATCCGATATGATAGATTTTTGAACTGGTATTGTAGGTAATATCTTGTAGTGTGTATTGTTTTAAATAAGTAAACAATTACAGCAACCTGCGGCTTGCCTTGATGAACACATCTTAATGATTGAGTGTTTTTCCATTATGATGAGGCTTAAGGTTTTAATCGCGATCTATCTTCGCGCCAAGCATCCAGTAGTAAACAATTAGAGTAGTTCAGATATCTCGCTACTTTATGGTACTGATCGAATAAACAATAATATGATTAGAATACATAGGTAATCATAATATTTTAGATTTTCTCTATAATTTATAGGCACAGTAGAGTGGCTCATACAAGTATTTAAAAAACAGGCCAGCTGCTGCTCCTCCTAACAGAGGAACAAATAACATATACGAATAGTCCATTTTCTTCTATCCAAACATAAATCCTACCAGTTGCCCCATAAAAGTAACAGCAGGGTTGATGCCTGTCCCTCCAGAGTATCTACATATTACATTCCTTACTCTCTAGAAATGAACAAAGCGGCAGGAATGAACACATATACATAAAGCCGCTTCTTCGTGTAAGTAGTTGATTTGGTTGTTATGAATAAAACAGAGGTGACAAACATTAGCGCCCCGAAGAACTCACGACTTCCGTATCCAAACGCAGCCATAAATGAGGTCGATTTTATCGGCATAATTGTGTTGGTGGTCACAGCATATGCTTAATTACTTAGACTTTACCTAGCAAACTGCCGACTAGCCCTCCTGAAAACTGAGCAACCATATAGCACCATAAATACTTAAAAGGAGAGTAAACCCATATCCCCAGAGAAACAGCCGGATTAATATGTCCTCCTGTCAGTTATCCACTCCACGATATTGCCAGGAATAGTGAGCAAGCGATAAGAAAGTCAGTTTCGCAGTCAGGCACATCCGAGCATATGGCACCATACGTAAGGAAGATAGTGCCCGTAAACTCAAAGACAAAGATCCTGAGCAATTAGTTTCTTAGAAGAAGAGGTTTGGTGCGAGTTCTTAGAGCACTGCTGGACCTGTTGGGAGCTGCTTACTACATAATATGTTTGATAATAGTGCATATCATATAACAATTGCTCCACTGTAGAATGGAGCGTAGCCTAGTGGCTCAACTGCTCCTTCAATCAGGATGTTCCTCAAAAAGTGAGGGTGGGTCTGTATGGAGTACCGCTAGTCATCGTCATTTGTGACATACAACAACTAAAACCTAAGATTATTCCAGATTGCATCCACTATGGACTGCTCCAGTTGGAATAGGTAGAGTTCGACCTCCCTCTCGGCGTACCTACTTATCCTAAATCCATCCTTATAGCCGATCACCCATATTACTTCCCTCTTCTATTCGATGGCTTCCTCAAATTACTTCTCTTCCATAACTCCAACATAACTTTCTAAATTAATTTCCTCTTACTTTTGACTTGATCCACTATTTCAGACAGTTTCAAATCATCCGTATCTCCATTAATATATGCATCCACACTAATTTTAAGGGCTGCTCGCAAGGCTGCCATTGCAATTTATCCTTTATGATCGAAATCAACGCTCTTTAGGATTTTCTCTGCTGACGATGCGCTACTCATAACTTCATAAAGTTTCTTCTGATCTAAGTGATTTCCCTTACCCAGGCAGTATACCATCAGACTGATCGCCAGCTAGGGATAACAAGGATGAGTCAGCTACATTATCTAGGATTCGTCCTCACGATCGCTATCCAACAGTTGTATCTTTGTCTTTTACGTTACTGGTTGCTTTTATGGTTTGTTATAATTTAGGGTTTAAGCTGACCCGATATCGTGCTATTTATCCGGATGAACTACGTTAACGGGTTTTTTATCAGCATTAGGTATGACATCTTAGTTGAAGAAATCGAGATCGTCAAATAACCGCCTATTAGACTTTTGAGGGGGCTTGGGAGGAACTTTTATCGGAGGCAGTTTTTTCTCGTTCCTTGGTGATGGCAGTGGTTTCAGTTCTATTACCTTTTTCTCTACTTTCTTTATCAGCTCAAAGTCTGGTCCCAGAGTCTTGGCGAACTCTTGGGGATATATTTTAAAGGCATCCTCCTCCCCAATAATAAGCTTAGTGTTATGCTTTATCTTCTTCATCTGTGACATCTGCTGCTTACTAACTCCCACATTGTTGCACTGAATAAGCACCATTTTCAAAAAGTTAAAACGGAGCATCTTCCCAAATTCTTCTGACTCTATTATTCCAGTAAGTTTTATTTCATTCTACTCAAATAGAATATGGTTCCTTTTATTAAGAGGCCTCAATACAGACAGCAAATAATCGAGAGTGAAGGTCTACTTGTTATCGCCCCAAGTCTACTCAACTAAAGTATCTATTGTCCTACTTTCTACGCCATGACAGGAGGTCACTTACTGAGCTTCTAAGCCTCTGAACTCAACTATCTCGTATCCCACTCCCTTCTCCAACACTCTACACAAAGTCAAATATTTGGATACTCGAATCAGATAAGCTCCGACCTAAAGATCACTGGCCACAGAAGGTAGAGTTCTGACAAGGTTTTGATAGATTGACTTCTATTTTCCTTGTGCTGAGTAATCAAGTTTCGGATACATAGGCATACTCCACAAAAACACAGGTAGTCCGAACAGCATTATAGGCTCCAACAGCCCTGCAGTACCCAACATGATACTAAACCCAGCAACTGAGCAGAGCATATAGAAGAGTTTGTAGACCCACTAGTTTTTATGGATGTTTTTCTTAGGAATTATGAAAGACGCAACGAAGTACAGAAAAGGATTTTAAGGGAGGGGAACCATGAGCAAGGGTATCCAAAACATTTTAGTGATGCTTGAGAAAATAAGAGCCAATAAGAACGAAAAATGAATCGAGCAGTCCATTGGGAAGAGGATGGCTCTTTTGTAGCTCCGATACATTATTATCCTCAGCGACAAGAAGGTTAAGTAGTCAGTAAAGAAAATGTTTGACATATAGGCACTCTCAACCAGCAGCACAAAGCAAACATCCACAACAACCCTTACTGCTATTCTGGTTACAGTTCGAGTGGCTTTATTATTAAGGCATTCAAACCCTAAAGTGCCGAAGTGGGTGCGTGCTCTCCCCTGATCCCTAAGTAAAACTGCTCCCACAAATACAAGAAGATCTATCGCCAGCAAAGCAGTGATAATTCTATCATTTCCATCAACAAACCTGAGCAATACTGTAAACAGTATCTTGATTGTGGTAAGGATAACTTCAATTACAACTTACCAAACGTGACTGCGCCTTCTGATTTCCAGCTCCCCTTCATTTTCTACTAGCCAGTTTGAAAGGCCAAGTGTGGTCATAAAACTCAATATGATAGCTACAATATTAGTCACTAGAAAGTTGGTATCTACTTCCAACAGAGTATTTGTGTGTATGGCGAACACTGCTGCAATATTTACCAATAGACTTAGAGCAGTACGACTAAAAGAGTATTTTTTGTTCTATCCAAACACCAACACATTTATTGCTTAGACTGCAAAATGTATGCTACCTCTTATGCTCGATACAACCCCACCTATCCATGCAAACCACAGCAACCCGTACGCCTGCTGCAGCATTCCAATGGCTACGTTGTTTGGGTCGGTATACGACATTATGACTTCCGGTATGAGCACTCCAATACAGATGATGGGCCTCACATAGGCAGTGGATGTCCAAGCAATCTCTTGGTACTTCTCTGACGGCATCGCAAACTATTTGACTTGCGTTGAGTGCAGTGTATACATGCTGGTGGTAAGAGTTACAACGCTTAACCCAAAATAGTTGAAACTGTTCCGCTGAGACAGTATATACAGATGCATCGTAGCCAGATAAGCGTACCCAGCAGTCACCACAGTCCTAACTATTATAGTCAACACCTCTTTTAGCTTCCATTCGGGTTCTTCAGAGTTCTTTTTCGTTATGCACATCTCCGTTATCTTGAGTGCAGCCACTATTATTGCTGGTATTATGGTTCCCAATATGGCTATGAGTGTCTAGTTTCCTACCTGAGTAGCCACTAAGACTATGGCAAGTGGAGGTAGAAATAGCTGGCAGAATGCAATGACTATTGAAGTGAACTGTTACAGGTTTACTCCCAGCAATGTCTATGCCACTACCAGCAGGAAGTACTTGGTTTTGGGCACAGTCAGGATGGGTGCCACCTTGAAATCAGCCTCCTACTCTTACATCAGTTATAAACTTCATACATTATCACACCAATGTCTCAGACATCGATTTCGTCGGACTGTTCTCTAAAGTGTTCTCTATAATTCTCGGTCTCCTGCTCTTCCACAATAAGTAGCCCAAAAATCCTAAGAATGCCGAACAACCCACCACCAAGCTCAGAATCACTACCCACTCAGGTTGAGTCAACTATATGGCAAAACTATCAGCCACGCTGCCGTCTTTGGCGAGGAAATGCTCCACCAGTACTTTCTTCTTTGAGTAGAATACAGTCATAATAGAAAAGCCTGTGTTTACCACCTGAATGTCTGTGTAACTCTACAAAGGAACTGCATTAATTAGGTCGTACATTCGCCTAACTCTACATAGTAGTTATTGCCGGCTGACCCCTCTATTACCACAATGGGAGCTTAGGGATTCTGGTAAACTGTTGTTTTGCCCTCATGTATAATATCAGACTTTCCTAGCTTTCCATTCCCATCTACTGGTCTACTTCTCCTGTAAAGATGAATATGGGCTCCCAAATACAAAGATACCTGCATTAATGAGTAAAAATACATTCGCTTAGTTCATGTATGTCAAGAAGGGTTGAAGGTTTTTATTGTAGAGGTTGGACGAACACCCCGAATCATTAAGGTAGTTGGCACAATAAAGAGGATAATGCCCAAACGGTATTACCCAGTCAATCGTATCAGACTTTTTGTTGTAATCATCCCATAGCCAATCGATTTTACTACCTATACCCGAAATATCATTATTTTTTGTCTAATTGAAGAAGTTAATTGTCTGAAAATGGGCACTTCCCAGCTCAAACGAATACATATCCAGATTATCCCCGCCCACAAAAGTAGCCTCCAACAGCTGATGACTAATAATTCTTTTAGAACCATACTCATGATTGCCCACTGTTATCATAAATGGTACCCTCGAAGTCAGAAACTCAATGCCCTTCATAAACAGTGCATATTTGGAGCAATCCTTCTCAGGGCCAGTGTTATTTATCGGATCACAAAAGTCGTATGCAAGATCCCCCAGGAAAATCGCTGCACTATAGGCTTGCAGATCCAAACCTTGAAGTCTGGGCACAATATCATAGTACGATTTCCTGCCATCATCATCGAGTAGTCCCCAATCTCCGATCAGAAGTATTTTATAATCTTACCTAATCTAATATAATTGGTGAACGTACTTTCTTATTGGCTAGTCTTATTTTAATAGATTATCTTGGTGACTAGGTACCATTCGAATCCACTCCCACCACCTGATATGTAGCAGAGTAAAAGTTTTTCCCATTGAAGTCCAATCCTTTAATAGTGCATGTGTGCATCGCAGACAGGAAAGAAGTGCTCTGTACATAAACCTCCAATGCGCTGCAGTTTATTATCTGTTAGTTGAAGACTAGATAGGAGGATTTGCATTGTGTCTGAGTAGAAATTGTTGTACATCAGTATTAAATCCTATGTACAGGTTGTGGTCTGATGAAGCCCTCGAATAGTACTTGCCGAAGAACAGTCGTATTCCCCACACCGTACAGTTCTCAGTAGCCCCGACTGCTGTCCCAAGTACCAGCAAATAAATCAGAAAATGCGTTTGTGAGACCATTAATAAATAGTAAAATTAATTAAAGTCAGTCAAAATGCAACTTTTCGCAGAAGTTCTAATTTGAAGCCGCATACTTCATTAACTTCGCTTTATTTATCTTCGGTAAGAGGTTGCGTTTTAGAACTCGTGCATCCTGATCACCTATCTATTACTCCAGTCGGAGAGTGCGTTTTGAAAAATGACTTCGAAGGAAGTTGCTAGCCAAATATCCTACTGGCAGGGATTGTTAACTATTGCATTCTTTCAACTGTGACTTTAACCGACTGGATTTCTGCTTCGACACTTTGGCCAACTCATCAATATTCGTTACTCCCTTATTCGTAGCCATAGAGATAGATTCCATTTGAGTTTTATTCTCCTTATCAAGTATACTCGTATACTTCATTCTTCTGGCCCTAATCGATTTCTCATTAGAGTTGCTCCTGCTTATGCCCCACCACTCCAAACACAGTTTATTATCCACTTTGGTAGTTCTCTTCTGTTTGGTTCTGACCCTATTTTTAATCTTTACAGGCTTATTCAATATCCTGTCTACAAACCTATTCTTCTCAAATAGCTCATTGTAGAACTGGCTTTTCTTCTTGAAGTTTACAGTCAGGTTCTCCATAAATTTCGAAAGCTCTCCCTACAGCATGGGAAGCCTCTGAATTACTTCAAATTTACCTTGAAAAGAATCCGGTAAATCACCAACTACTGCGATTTTGAAATCGCAGACTCAGCTCTGGAAGCCGCATCCAGTTCCAGTCTCTCCACTCCAAAATATTCCCCTGGTCCGAGAATCACAAACCCTTTCTGCTTCTCATTCTGTAGCTCCACCTCCCCCTGCACAATAAAGTATATCTCTTCATGCAACGCCTTTTGATTATACACCTCTTCATTGAGGTTGTACCTTATCTATCGTATTTCAGGCAGCAGCTCCCTCAATTTGTTTTCATGCACTCCTTCGAATAGAATATTCTGTCGGAAGTAGTGTAACTTCTCTGTGTACTTTAGCTGCTCTCCATCACACAATGTCCTGTAGAAGGTGTCTTGACTAGCCACTAACAGCACTACGTTTGTCTTAGCTATCACTCTAGCATTCGTCAGCATTTTAGGGTTGATTAGGCTCAGCTATCCAAATGTGTCGCCCGGCTTCAGAGAGTTTATCTTCTCAAACAAGATCCTCTCCGATTCATCATCCAGATTCAGATTGTTGAAATTAAAAGTGCCGTTGAGGTCGTCAAGAATGACAATTTAACCCTGAAGGATAATGTAGAAATTATCGTTCTTCTTGCCCTTGTCTATCACTACATTCCCATACTCCCTATGCTCTACTTTCAGGTGGTTAAGGAAGTATTCGTAGTCAGGAGGCTTCAACTTATTTCTCAGATTGGTAAAATACTTAAACCCCAATCCCTTCTCAAGGATATCTGCAACCTGCTACAGCTCTCTCATCATCACAGGAGTTTTTATCCAGTTCACCACTGCCTCGATCTGTGACTATTACGTCTGGTTTGTAGTCATTATTCTAGCAATGTCCTCCATTGCTCTTACGTCATGATTCTTCCTCATTTTTTCCTTATTATTCCAACCAATCTCTTCTATTTAAATCAGCCTCATTATAATAATCTTATCACATGGGAAACTGTTTATAGTGGCTCACAAATGTATTGACTCGACGAGGACAACAGCATAACATCGGTGGCAGACGAATCCGCTAACAACAAGTAATTGCATAAGGAGGTTATGGGTATATATGGAGAGCGCAGGACACGCGTACAGGATAATCGTATGCTCTTAAGAAAATGATATGCCAGGTACCTCATAGGCCACTTAGAGTCCCTAAACCCGTCAAAACTTCTAAAACGAGGCGGAAATTTTGGTACGAACTGAATAACTGAGCAAACTGTAGCAGACTGCGACTATATTATACGGTTGTACGGAGTGCACCGAATATAGAGGGATGGGCACTTGGAAGGACTCATCCTCATGGAACTGGCCGATAGAACCCTTCTCGATCTACTTCTCTCCACCCAAAACTCCCCACTTACTTAATAGCGCATCATCTCCATTCTTATTCCAGTCTGCAAAGGTATCCAGGCCCTGCACTCTAAAGGAATCACTCATCGCGATATCAAAGTCTAAAACATACTGCTCACTCGATCGGACACTCTGCCAAAGCTCTGCGATTTCGGTAGTGCCTCAAAGCAGAACATTTAATTATCAAAAATAAGTAAAAGTCAACTGTATTCCTATGAAGAGGTATTTTAGAAGAATACTACCCTTATGTATCGACCTCCAGAGATGATCGATTTGTATCTGGGGTATAGGGTTGACACTAAGGTGGATGTTTGGATGCTAGGCTGTGTCGTGTACACAATGAATTATTATGTCCATCCTTTCCAAGATACAGGTAAATTGGCCATAGTAAACGCTAACTACAGGTTTCTTTAGGGGAGCCGTGTATCGTAAAAAATGAAAGACTTTATCCGGCATCTCCTAACCCCAGACCCATCATTCCGTCCTAATATCACCTAAGTATTGGATATCCTCCAAAACTGGGCAAACCAGTAGATAACCCTCAACGTAATCCGACTTTAATTCAGGATGTAGCAGCGGCAATGAAGCAGAATGACATAAATATTCAGTAAGGAAATTACACTAAATTCAATACTGATTTCAGAAAACTCAAAAAGAAGGAGCAGGCTTTGATCTAACCTACAGAGATTTAGCTAATTCAGTGATAACTATTCAATCTGTGCTTCTAATTATTATATAATCATGATAGTTCCTGTCCATAACAGACCGAGGTTATGCTGTCCCAGTTGGCCACTCCCACTCCAATTAGTCCTGACATCATCAGAGACACATTTATTAGCATCATAACTGAATTAATCAATCCTTACCAATCCAAATACCAGTCGTAGTCTTCCAATGTTATTTGCTATGAGTTATCACCAGTACCAAAGTCAACAACAAATAAACGAAGGCAGCAATAGCCTGGTAGATGAAGGGAGTGTAGAGAACTGCAGCAGCCACCGCTACAGCATGATGCCCGAAGACAATAGGGAACATGGTCTGTGCTCTGTGGATATCGATTTTGAGCGTTGAGCATTTAATAAACATCTTCTTGAAGCCCTCCTACCCAGTTGATCCGAACGATGTCTTAAACTCCGAAGAATTTTTCAGTTTGCCGACAGGGTTCTAAGGATCAGACAATTTTTCTTCTTTTCCAATCACACTGCTCTTTTCTTAAGTGTGTCCCTCACTCTGCTCCAAATTTTAGGGACTATCCTTCACTGAGTTGCTAGGTCCGGACTCTAAATAAGAAGGGAGAGTTACAGAGAGCGATGCCCTGGCATGCAGCGATAACCCTGAAGAGGGCGTAGATGAGGAGCAGAAGGACAACCTCTGCCACGAGTATCATCCTATTGAAGTTGACTACAGAGTCATTTTGCAGGAAGGGCATGCAAAAGTTCATGTACCACACCATTTTCTATCGAAAGAATATAGAAGAGTGTATAATAGTTAGCAATCCAATCATAAAGTTTCATCAGGCATTGGATTTGCTCTCCCCTACAGAGAATTTAAAGGGTTTGAGGTTCAGGATATTCTTATCGTATGGTTTAAAAGTGTCGTAAATCTGGCTGGGAAGGGGACGGTCAGTATCGTTGAAACTCACCATTGTCTTCACCAAACTCGTAAACAGCTTCGAGTACTTCTTCTGAACGAAGTTTATTATCTGGCCTAAGAGCTCCTCATTTATTGTCTTCGCTCGCATATCGTACAAATTCTCAGAGTCTATGAGTGAGCTCACCTACAAAAGAATCATACCTATTGCGAATGTTTGGCAAGCATTAGGATTGAGCTTCCTTCTATACTTCTCTCTCAGGTTCTTTAGCTATTCCGGGGCTAAGTTAAGGAGAATGCTTACCATAGTATGTAATAAGTGGGGAATTATCAAACTTTTACTCAGGTGCTGACAAAATATTAATGAGTTTGAGATGACCCTTCTGATTTAACAGCACCATGGAAGTTTTGAGAGGTCCTGAAGCCATCCCATACTTCTCAAACTTTCTACACGCCCTCACCAATGAGTAAAGTATGTACCACACTTCCTCCTCTGAAAAGAAATCCCTATCACTCCTCCTGCTCTTAACCTCTTCTTTCAGTTTGACCTCATAGTATTCAAAGAACATCTAAATATCCCAACACTTTACCTACAGTTTCTGATCCTCCGAACAGTACGAATCATTCTGCTTGAGTTTGTACATAACCGGTAGATACAGGTTGTCGCAATCAACAGTGTTCCTCATCTGCTCAAGCTGTGTCAGGAACTTAGTGATGCGCTGGTTGTTTTTGGGAGTGATGTAGTACACCTTGTGTATGATCTGGATGCCGTCACGACTAGAATCTGTGCAGGAAGACATCTGGCTGAGCTTAGTGTTCCTGGGCCTCCTATCCAGATACTCCTGGTAAGTGATAAGTTCTTCGGTGTTCTACTTCCCAGACTCACTATTGAAGTTACCCATTCGTTATTGGAGATAATATTAAACGGATAACTGATAACTTCCCCAGCACTAATTCTGAGGACAGATATTATCATGGGACAGCAGTCTTAAATAATAGTTTATGGAATAGTCGGCAGAGCTAACATTTAAAATAATTATCGTAGGGAGCTCCAACGTGGGCAAAAGCTGCCTCCTCATGCGCTATGTCCACCAACAGTACACTCCCCAGCACTACCCCACCATCGGAATGGAGTTCTTCTCCAAAAAGTTGAGCATAGGAGGTGTATCCATCAAGCTCCAAATCTGGGATACTGCCGGACAATAAACTTTCCAGTCGATCGTCCGCAACTTTTATAAAAATAGCGATGCAGTGTTCATAGTATACAGCATAGCCGATAGGAAGAGTTTCGACGATGTGAAGAACTGGGTGGCAGAGGCTAGGGAAAATGCTCCTGAGTCTGCCTTCTATGCACTCATAGCTTCGCAGAAGGACCAGTAAGCAATCCGATAGGTTCACAAGAAGTAGGGAGAGGATATGCTAACCAGCCTTTAATTTCAACTATTCTTCTAGACCTCTGCCAAATAAGACTAAAACATCAATTTGGCCTTCTAGTAAACTACCAAACAACTTCTCATTCGGCGTATGATGAAACTGAAGAGCTAACAACAGCACACCTAGAACGTAAAACTGTAGATCTACGATGAGAAACCTCCAAGTGAAGGATGTTGCTGATAATTTATTCATTCTGTTAATAGCATCACTCAAATGTTGAATGAGAATTTCAGACAGCCATTTACCTGGTCATTGGGATCGGAGAAAGATATCATATAGGTGTATTTACCCTACATTAGCCACTCAGTACCGAACTATAGAAACTAGGAATAGTGAAGTTGAAATTGAATGTCAGTGTGTCTCCGGCCTTGAAATCCATCTTCCAAGGAATGTACTCTACATTCACAGGGCCAGCTCCAAATAGTAGTCCAGCAATCACTTCCTTCACGGATATGGCTTTAGACACTGCGCCGACCTACATCTCAATGGTATTACTATGGTGGCTGTGTTGTTCGTGTTTTTGGCTGGTTGCTGAGCCAATGTTAGGTTTTTGATGATGAGAGGATCAGCATTGCAACCTGTGAATGGCCAGACAATCCCTAGTGCATCCTGCTCATCCTTAATTGTAAATGCCGAAGCTGTCAGAGCGATAGCGGCGAAGACGAAGACTAGAAATATTTTAGTCATGGGAGATTTATTATAGAATAGAGTTGCTGTGAGTTAAAATACAAATTTCATATGTATATTCTGTTCGGAAGAGGAGAGGTACCATAAGATGGGAATCGCTTAAATAATTAAAAATATTAATAAAATGTACAAAGAAGTTAACCTTAACAGAAGCTGCAATTAGCAACTACTCTCCCAAGTACCCCCTCCATTCACACAGATAGCCGATCTCATCGTAGAGCTAGCTAACAAGGAAGAAGCTGAACGCCTAGCCTAATTTTCAGTTAGCAATATCCCTCACCCTCCAGTAGGCAACCCACAATAAGCAATAAGCAGAATCTACGACAAATACCAACAGACTAAAAATAACCTTAACTAAGCCAGAAAGAAAAAGCTTGTGCAGTAAGAGGCATAGAACACTGACTTCAGAGTGAAGAACGAGAAGTCGCTGTAGATAATAAACAAGAATCCATCTAGACCGTTGTTCGAGAGAACCCAGGATATTCTGGACCACAGATAGTACAGATTGCGTAATGCTCGACTTCTCAAATAGAGTCTTCAGTAGAGTTAGGCTTCCCACTCAAAAAACTAGAAGAAGTTTAAACTATAAGAGTTCAATAAAGTACAGAAGTAGTGGGAGGAGAGGGAGACACGCAAGAGAGACAAAATCAACTAGTGGAGGCTCTAACAACTAACGAAGAGTTATGCATAGTTGAAGCAGACCCCGCAGATAAATAAAAATACTGATGAGATGTTAAAGAAGCAAGCCGATTTCTATCGAAAGAATGTAGTCGATAGGTTCTAAATGCAACATATTAAGAGTAAAGAGGAGCTACTTCTAAAGACCCAAGAGTTCAACAAATAGTACCGGCCCTTCTCCCCCAAACTTACGAAGAACACTAAAATGATTGCCAGCAAATCCTTCACTAAGTTGCACCCAGGACAGAACGTATTCTAGAGGATATCCAAATCGCCCTCTAATGCATGCATGAAACATAGCCACGAACTCAAAGATCTTACCTTCCATCCGAATTCCCCAGGCAAATCCAAACGATCTACCAAAGCAGAAACCTAAAGATATGAAATTACTTTCACACCGAGGAGCATAATGAAGTCTATGTCTAGAGTATAGATCAACCCTCCTAGTTCCAAAAGCAACCGATCAACAAAACTTTAAAGGTTAAATCTAAACAATATTTAAGAAAATGCACAGAAGACTCAAAGGGTTAGGTTTCTGCAGACCCAGGTTGAGAAATCGCCAGATAGAGCAGCTACTCATAGAGGCACCTGCATAAAGTAGAATTAGCTTAAAGAAATCATTTACAGCAACAGGAACGAGGTCATTAACTTTGTAAAGAAACTGATCGTAGGAGAGCGCAAATGATGTTTATAGAATACACTCATGTAGAAAGATACACACTGTCAAAATCTACGAAACCCTTATCAGATTTAGTATCCGAATTAAATATGTCCTTTTCATAAAAGAAGTAATACTTCTTACGTACTTCCCCCAAAAAGTCTGTCTTCATCCCATAAGCATTTCTGGTGTTTCCCAGGGCTTGAGTCACCAATTTTGGACCTTTTGAGTCGTTCATCCGCTCTAGGAATAGGAGCAACTACATTTACAAATGCATTTACCTTTTACACCGGCTTAAGTTTATCTTACTGCAGTTCCTGTGAGCAAAGGCTAATGCACTATTTGAACGACTAAAATCCAATAGCCTTTTCAGTAGACTGACTGGTTGAATAGCGCATGCGAGTAGGTTTGGAACTGAAGTTTTTAGGACTGACCGAAATAATCTATTTGGATTCCCCTGCCTTTTTGCGTTCTGACTGAACTGCTTCGTTGAATACTTGGAAGAGTTTAGGTTTAGAGATGAGAAAGGGAAAGACTTAGAAGTCATACATGAATTTTGAGAACTGGGAGAAAGTCATCCATTTTCCATCGGTAAAGAATTCAAAATATATTTTGAGGGGTTTTTATATCTCCTTCAGCAGAGTATAGACCTCTTCAGGCTGACTACCAATAGAATGCCTATGAATGAGCTATTCCACCTTCTTAGCATATTATCCGTTCATTCCTTAATGCGCTATTATGCACTTCGCTAGACTCTCCAGCTCAACTTTAGCTTTCTCAGAAACCTCACACAAAAGTTTAGTGAACTGAGGAAATTCTATTTTCTTGCTTGAACTGTTCCTCATCAAGTTAGAGATCATTATGTCTAACTGGGCCTGCCCGAGGATATTGACCACACCAATTTCCTTCAATATTTTACTGATCTTGATTGATTTTAATGTCATATTATTGAGAGTGTCTCCATAAGAGCAGTAAATCTAGAATTTAGCTTTTAGTTATTCCCCATATTTATTCATAATAGCTCTTTCTTCTTTTTTTAAAAACGTCAGTTGAGATTGAGAACTGTCCCGATGCGGACTAACACTGAAACTATCCCTTTATCTCGATGCAGACCGATTGATATTCTCAGTAACATATTTTATCTTCTTAACACTCGAATATTTGGAATTTGAAGGACGTCCCTCTTCTATCCCTTGTATGATTTACTCGGGGATCAATAGAGTAATTTTCGAGGATTGGGATGTCTGTACTGTCTTCTCCATTCTCTGAAATCCTGCAGAAATCTCCATCCTTTCTAATAGTCGAACCACCTTCCTTGGTTGTGATTCGTAAGCTAATGAAATTCTTTTATGTCCCATCAGTGCCACTACAATCAATGTCTTCACAAATCGCTTAAAAGTAAAGTCTCTGCCTGGGGTCGTAAACTCAACATGATCAAACTTATGCTCACCTGCATGTTCTAACTAGGAGCTGGTGATTTACTAGAACACCAAGTAGGCAACACTCTTTGTAATGAGTGCAGGGCTAAGCTCGAACTCTCTCAAAAACTCGAACAGACATTTCAGGGAGTTTTCGTGAAGCTTTTTGTCTGGCATATTTTAGAATGGCCAATACTCTCGATAAATCTTCTCTAACAGAGGCTTCATCCTTGCTAATAACTCAAACGACTTAGATTCTAGTGGCTCAGTAAGATATCTAAGGTCTTCCCCTAGCTCCGTCTTGGTCACTATAAACTCCCCCAGTACTAACAGATGCTCATTCATTAACTTCATTAGAGCCTCTCTGCGTCCAATCTTTGCCTTACTATAGTGAATCTGCGCTAACTTGGGGAGCATATCCATGAACTAATCAAAGGTAAGTCCTGTTTTATTTTTGTTCTGCCAGTACAGTATATCGTAGTGTTTGCCTTGTTCCTCAGTGGTCACGATTTGCGAATCCAGGAGCATTCGCTTGAAATTCTGTATCTTTAACAGTCGGTAATTATCTCTGTCGCCGTAGGAAGCGTAAAAGATGAAGATGTTTAGCAGCTGCTTTCGGGTCTGATGCAGCTTCGCTTATTGGGTATTCCGTTCCTGCCGGGCTATCATTTATTGTTAAAATTATGTATAAGAACTAACAAATGCATAATTATTTAAAAATCAGGATGCAGGAATATAGCTCGTAGAGGAGCATGTCTTAGACTTAGCGTACTCAATAACTTCTTTTGGGGAAAACAGACAGACATTCTTGTTTCTGCGTTTTTTACAGCTGCTCAACTGGATTCTCTTCATCAGTACTTCAGTCTGCCTCTACCTACTTTTGTAACGGGGGATAAAGAAAGTTCTTGAGGGACTCTGTTATGTTTTCTGACGGCCAGTCTGATACAGCTTTTATATGATATCCAACTGCACATTACTCTCTAAATATAACTAAAAGTACTTTTAAGTTTCTCTTTGTAGGCCAGCATCTGCGGAGTGAGTATTTAAGATTTAGGTGTTTAGGGATTATCGAACAAACTCATAATAAATTTAGGGTTATCCTTCTTCGACCGAATAGTTTCTGCCGGGTTCTACGCATTCGAAAGCCTCCGCTTCTGTCTCCCAGCCAGATCCTTCTTAAAATATTTGTTTCTGAGTTTGGCATCTTCACCAGGATACGCTACTTCAACCAGCTCCGGAGAAAACTCATTTAAGTTAGTGGCTCCTAGATGTCTCTTTGCTCTTGCCAACCTTATCACTCCCACCCTTGAGTTGTGTCTTTACACCATTTCTGCATAGTTTTTGTATTTCTCCTCAACCAAATACTTCATTTCTTTCCATACAGATTCATCAGTGCCATATGAATTCAGAAGCTTATAAACCCTCTACGTCGATAGTCTGTACACATCAGCCGTTGATGAGCAACATACAATATCGAACTGAGAGGGGAGTTTAACGAGACTTTCCAGACAGACTATTTCGTACTGGCCGAAGTGCAACAGATTAATTTACTGCCCAACACAATTGTAGTAAACTGCTTTGAAACTTCCCTCATTGATAATGAATATGCTGTTTGAACATTGGTCCTGCCGAGCGATTACCTGCTTGGGACAGAACTACTGTTTTTATAGTAGAGGACACAGTTTTTTGAGGAACTCCTCGCCAAAAACTCTAAATACTGGCACCTTCATCAGGTAGTTTTACAGTTCCTTAGTCTCCAATGCTCTGTACTTCCTCAGCACTGAGAAATAGTCCTGTCTTTTCAATATCAGAAAGTAGCAGTCAGTCCGACATCTCACAGTATGGGTGCTCTTGAAACTGCCATATAGTTCCTTCTCTCCCATCATACAATTCTAATTCTTAATCGTTGTTTCGCCAGCCTCAGAAACAAATTCGCACTGTCCCTAAATAAGAAAATATATCCTTTAGAAATAGTCTCCAGCCCTCAGGAGCTGACTTCCCTTGGTTTTATGCTCTAAATCCAAATAGTGTAGTGCAAATTAAAAAGGAGCAGTTTCCAGATGAGGGCACACCCTCTGTGACATTAAGAGCCATTTGAGGAGAGTCCTGTCAAGTTTATCCACTTTTTACCTCGGCAACTCAAGCAGATACCTCAACAAATAAGTTTCTTCAGTGTGGTTGATGGCCAACTTTCCACTCAAAATTTATTGTTTGGCAACACTAGTGAACTCTCCTGCAAATATCCACAAGGGGATGCGATTAGAAGCGTTAGGCTTGGGAGAGGTCTTTTGAGAAGAGAATGGGACTGGAGTTGTCAGCCAAGACTCAGACTGATTTTGCATTACTCTGTTTATATTTATTAAGTAAATTCAACTTATAGGAGACATCTACAACTACATCCATGCAATTACTTAAGAGTTTGTAATCCTGTGATTTTTCAAGATTTGCTGTTTAATATTTTGCATTAACTCGACTGGGTTGCAAAACATTATTTTTATCTGTTTATTATCTTTTACTATCTAAATAGGATAGTCGTACTCCATCACAAGTAAATATTCAAAACAATCTATCAAATAGTTGCAGGAGACAGCGAATAAATTGTCATTAAAGTGAGGCATTTCAGAGGAGTTGTATGACAACTGACTTAGTTAGTTCGAATAACTTGTTCTGTACAATAACAATTCTTCCTAAGTAACGTCTAAAGAGCTTTCTCCAGATAATCGTCCTCTCCTTTTTCTGTTCTGCAATACTTCTGCAGATAATATCCTGTTGGCTAATGTGTTTTCTATCTTTTAAATATTCTGTCAAGAAGTGTTTATTGGGTTTTTCAAATGCTGCAAAGACATTTGTGCATGTTGCAGACAACCTATACATAGAAGACTTAATGAGGAATAAATACTGCCATACTGGCTGCTCAAAATATTTGCTAATGCTGAAAATTACAAATTAATTGAAGATAAGTGTTTTGTTATGGCCAACTGGTTTACTCTAAAAGATAGATCAGAAAAATAGAACCACCGATATCTGAGCTTAGACCTCTTGCTGCCGGATATGCAAACTAAGGATGGATTCTCCATGCCAAGAAAAACTAAGGATTTGTTGACTATCGAGGTTCAATTTATCTTCGAACTTAAACCTAAATCATACTAAAGTTACTAACTCTAGGTAAAAACATTTTTTATTTTTAATTCACTATTCTATTTTAACTGAAAAATTAAAATATGATCGATCAAGACGCCACGCTTCATAAAAATACATTTCAACTTCAATTTCATATTAAATTTAATCATTTTTTATTTTAATTATTATTCTTCCTTCAACATATAGATTTGAAATTAACCATTAGTTTTTTTTTTGTCGAAAAATAAAAATTCAAGTCATGTAGAGTTTGTCTTTTTTCGCGATATCCAAATTATGATATTTTAATATCATAATTTGGAACAAACCGAGCTTTAAGACTAATTTTTAATTCGGGATATTAAGTACATCTACGTAGTGATAAAAAGTTGACGAATTTGAATACCAAAAACCATTTTTTATTAATCCGAATGTACTATGTATCGCAACATTATTGATTATTGGAAATCAGCACATTTGAGAAAATAAATTTTTTAACTAAAAGATAATTAACTTACCATTCATTATGATATCACTCACACTATTAATTTTCGC
>JAOXNN020209237.1:0-19100 GCA_028571205.2 Hydropsyche betteni | reverse complement strand
CTTAAATCGTTGTACATAAAGCTCAATATGGCAGATATAGGCGTTAGAAAATGCTTACCGTTATAATTTGCCTATAACATATACATAAAGATCGTTATCTTTTATTTCTTCAGAAATGGCAGTCAATAATGGAAATTGTGCGAATTCGCGTCTTCCAATTTTAACTTTGAAAAGATTAAGCTTTCCAAAAAAAGCAACAATCACATTTTCACATTTTATGAGATTACACGATTTTTCTTGTAATTGTTTGTTTAAAAATTAATTTTTTTCTGTTAAATAAAATATATCGCATTTTGCACTAACCATTTTCTTGCCATCCATAAAGGACACGATACTGTTCCAAAATATAACAACACGCAACAATCACCCTTCAATAATCCATGAACTCTTTGCTTAAATTGATTATTATTAGCGAAATATTATCGTCTCAAACTAATTTCTTGACGGTAGTGACCGTGTATTAAATTTAAAAAAAAATGACTATTCCTCCTTTAGATTTCGCCATTCCTCCCCAAATATGGAATTTTGGTTCATTCCTCCCCTAAGAGACTCTGGGCCCCCCTAGGGGGTCATGTGGACCCAAGTTGAGAACCCCTGCCGAAGAGTTTCACCTTAAGATTTTTTTTTGATTGAGTGAACTTCAATTTGCTTTTTTTTCTAGCCGATACCTTGAACTTTTCATAAATCACGTCCTATCGAAAAGTAGACAGTTTTTTGTACCACTTTTTTATCTCAATTTTTTTCTTTTTCATATTTCAAATTCTTGTGTTCTTGTCGAAAATTTCTTATGTTGAATATATTGAACTAGCTGTTATTGTTTATGCATGTGAAAATTGAATGTTGTTTATTATTATCTGATGCGCAATACTTAAATTAAATATTATTGAACTTTAATTAACTGCGTTTAGCGATATTGTTAACATATGTTCGACGTATCCCACATTTTAACTGATCGAGATCAATCGCACTATAGATTGACAATAAAAATAAGGCTCACGGTCAGTCACATTTAACTAATACGATCTGAAAGATAAAATTACTTAAGTTTACTAATTCATTATAATATACACGAGTATGTACGATGAAGTATTTTGCATTGTGAATTCTTGTTTTTCTTATTCAAATCTAAATATATTCACTAAACTATATTGATAATTGTGTTTTTTTTCTGTCGAAAGCATTTTACGTATTTTTCAGGAAAATTTTGCGACGTTTTACTGAATTATTTTTTGGAATTTTGAATGTTGAATGTTTCGATGAAATTTTTGATGTGTTCGGTTCAATCTTCATTTAAAATGTACATACTGAAAATCACAAGCGATATATTTAAAACGGACCATATAACAAATTTGATTAACTCTATTGAATATTCCGATGAATTAGTATCACAGCATTTCCGTTACTATTTTCATGTTTGTTTTGCTAAACGCGCTTACGTTTTAGATGTTCACACGGAAGGTTTACAAACCATGCATTTGTGTTATGTTTGCATGAATTCCGATCAACGGAGATTAGTACGGTTCGAGTTTCATTTTTGAAAACGCTTTCAACTTCCTTCAATCTACATTATCTACTAATTCCCGATCAAAAAATATATATTTTTACAATCTACACTCTTATCTTTCAAACAAAAAAAACACGAACGGAAACACTTTATCACCCACGAACATCACGTTCGTCGGCGATGCTATCGACGGCCGAATTTCAAATATTTAACTTGTCTGCGGCCCGCGAAAAGTCTGCCAAAACAGAACATTTGCACGAGCCGTTAACACACACGAGTCACACACGTCCTCACCTGTCATCCGACGTTCGCTTGTTTATCCGTTCTATGTGTTTTTTTCGCCCTCGGTCGCGAGTTGGGAGTCGCTGGTAATTGATTTGACAGCTGTTTGTGCATCCTCCGCTCGCCGACGGATGCTTGCACATCCGCCAGGGACGGTCAATTAGCGGACCGCAAATCGTGTCTAATCAAGCGCGAAACTTAACGTGAAAAATGGACGACGGCGAAGTGATGTCGACGAAGGAGCGCTTCGGCGGTTCTTTTTTTCAATTTTCATTTATGAATTGATGCGAAAGCTTCGAGCGCGCAGATGCCAGGGGAGTAGTTGCGTCGTAGTGGAGGTGTGAATTGTTTACGAGGGCGGAGAGTCTCTTTGCTGGTCTCGTATTTATTCGATTTTTGTTTTTCGCCGAGGGGCGTTCTCTCGAATTTCGCAAAAGAGCCTTTTAAGTATAGTGAATCGTGAAACGAAATTGAATTATTTTCATTTTGTAGGTGCACGGACGCCAACGTATCGAAAACCAACAGTTTGTCATTTGAAATAAGTATCGCAATTTTTCGATAGATAGACTGTCAAAGTGACAGCTCACAATCGCGTATATATCTCGGTGTATATCATTATATAATTATTATATATCACTTTTTTAATTTTTTATATTTTCCTTATAGATATGTCGTTGAGAATGCTCTCTTAGGGATTTCAGTTATAATATTTGTATATTTTACACGCGAGTTACGATCTATCGAGAGATTGCGATACTTATTTTAAATGACAAACTGTTGGTTTTCGGGCGATACGTTGGCGTCCGTGCGTTGTATTAGTACCATTTTGTATCATTCTTTCGAATGATGCGTGTAAGGCCAGGAACGCACTTGCGATTTTGTAGTCGCACAATTGTTTGGTGACAATGGTGGGTTGATGGATTCTCAGAAAAATCTGAGAATCAAACAATCGCGCGACTATAAAATCGCAAGTGTGTACGGGGCTTTAAGAAAACGTTACATATAATGTGGGTGTGATTTAAGTGTGCATTAAAAAAATATATAGAAAACGAATTACTTGTGCGTTAGAAAAATATATGATCATTATTACTGGTGCAATAAAGAATCTCATATTGAGAATTATTTTATTCAAAATAAAAAAAAGAATGTGCAGTTTAAAGTGAGTATTAAAAAATATGGAATGTGCAATAGATTGAATATTTTGTGCATTAAAATGACAGATAGGTTACAAAACTACATTTTAACAATTTGGTCCATTTTTTATCTACATATGTTGATTTTGTTTGAATTCGGTTTATTGCGAATCGATTGTATTATTCGCACGTTTGTTCATTTCGAGGTACCGATATTTTTTCTAAAACACATGTTTTATTTAATACTCGATTATAATGCGCATTTATTTTATTGAATGCACGTTCAAATCAATCCCGCATAACATTATACCATTTCGCGCTCATCGAAACGTCGCACGCCATCAATTCGGATAATTGAGTTAGCATATCTTGTCGTTATAGTAGTCTAAATGTTAATTTTGAATAACTGTTTTACGCAGCAGCGATAATTACGCATGTGCCGTACGCGAGTACACTTAAAAACGGGGTCACGACTCCGGCTTTGTATGTACCGCGATGATTTCATCGATTGCCTAATGATCGTCGTCATTCCCATTTCGCTTTCGATTCTTGTCTGGTCGTGATTTTTTCTCTCGCACGTGTGCGATATACTGGTTTCGAACGGGTTAGAGGAAAGTTGTGTGTGATGCTCGATTCGAATCGTAAGAGTTTTTTTTTCCATTGCGTGAATTTTATAATTGTGATGATTTTTTTTAATACTCGGTATGTTTACTAATATACCGTGAAATTCAGCTGAAAAAATTTGAAAATGAAAATCAGCTGATTAATTGCGACGTCGGTATCGGACACCATTAATTAATTATGCAAAAATATGAAAATTCGTACAATTGAGATATCCTAAATGAATATTTATCGTGTTAATTTATTATCCATAAATTATGACATTCGTTTATCGTGATTATTCCGTAGAACATATATACCCACGTTATCGCAGACATTATATCCATAAATAACTTTTTATCGCGTTATACACTGCAGTTTTTTGATACTCTTTAATCTTTCCGATAATAGTCTGTATATCGGAGCCATTTCGCAATCTTCACCATCCGAATCGATCTAGAACATTCGGCCACATCATCCGCACTTCGGTCCTATGCAACAATGCGTGTAATACGAAACGATTTTTCAAATTAGCTCCGCCGATCCGATTAATTGTCAGCCGACATTTCGACCTCCACAACGAACGGATCGCGCCATCGAAAATTGAATCTTTTCAAAGCGCGCGCATTTTCGTTCCGGCCGACCGAATCCGTCGCCAACAAAAACCCGAGTCGATTCTAGAGTTCTAAAAACCGATCGATTCATTCTTTCGTCCGTTCCCGAAACAAAATACGGTCGGAACTAGTATTTCTTCTCGGGAATTTTTCGATATCTCGTTTCTCGAGAAATTTTATGATTTCTCGAGAATTCTCAAAAAAGTAAGTACTAATGATAAAACTATTTTAATATTTTGCATATTTTATATTTTATTATATGTGGAATTCTTTCAATATCAAAACTAGAATAATATTGTAAACCTGAATTCTGACTAGCCTCGGCTTAATTTGAGTGATGGTGCTGCTGTAATGTAAAATTTGGAAGATTGTCACCAGCACACCACCAACTTTGTTATAATCATGATCTGCATTTAGCATTGTTCATGATTATATCCCTTACATATAATAGCGGATTTCTGTGTGTGTGTGTGTGTGTATCTTCGGTGACGCTCGCGATTTTTTTGCGAATATGGTCTTTATATGCATATACAGCTAACGTCTATAATATGATGCTTATTACCTATTGCCTCTGGCTTTGCCTATATGTCGTAATTGTACCAATAATAAATGAGCTGGTTTTATTAATTGAATATTAAATATTCAAATCGAGTACGGGCATCGAGTAGCCTCTCCCTCTGGGTTTGCCTATATGTCAGAAACAAATAACAAATAAACTATTTCGATTTTATTAATTAAATATAAAATATTTAAATCGGGTACACATTTCGGATTCACACAATCAGGTTCACACATTTTATCGTTTTCCGTTTCTTAACAAAACCACAGCCGATGTTATTAACATCGGGCCTATTTACTAGTATTTATATAAAGAAAGAAGAAAACGAAGATACTGATGATGATGATAATCAAATACGGAAATAACTTCGATAATAACCGACCGATCTCTGGTTAAAGAGTTTAGTATATTCGAATCAACAGACAAATAATTTACAGTAACTTAAAGATGCATTATCTACGATAAAACCCACATATACTGAAAACAAACAGTTTTTAAGTTGCAAACGATTTCATAACTAAAAAAACGTACTCGAATGGGCAACTCGGCATTAAATACATTGTTTTCTAAAGCACTACCTTAAAATGAATTTTTAAATCAATTTTAATTTCTATTATTTAAATTTATCGAAATATTAGAAAAAAATTTTTAAGAAAGCGAAAATTCTCGTTTTTCGAGAAATGAAAAACGTCGATAAACAACAAACACTATTCGGAACTCTACGCTAATAATCCCCGGGTGGAATAAGCGGGCACGAAAATCGCCGTTCCCGCATACATTTAATAGAATCCGCGTAGGGGAGGATTGCATCGAACGCCTCACAGTATGACTAAATGTTTTTATGGTGGTGACGAAGCGAGCAGGTGGTGCTGTCCCCGCGCTTCGCCACCCCTGCTCAAGTATCGATCCTCCACCAGACAAGGTCGTATAGGGCCAAATTAATGGCGCTTTCGATGGAACGTGCCGCGGAAACAATATGTATCAATGCATGGTTTTCGTGGAATTCGAAATGCGTGAACTCGTGGATCGTCCGCTTCGCAAAAGCGGGCTTTTATGGGGTTCGATCAAATTTTAAAATAGACGTCGTTCGCAAAGCGTTTCTCTTTCGCCGCGATGACCTTATCTTTTTATGGAACCTTTCATAATTAATTGATCGTTTTTTTTTTGCGCGCGCGGAAATTAATCGAACCGCTGTGGGCATTCAGCTAATGGCCAGATGCCGGTGGCCATCGTCCAAATTTGATTATATGCTGTAAAGCTTCGATTCGGACGGGGATTGATCGAAATTTTTGTTTGTTTTGCGCGGAATTGTCTTTTTGTTTACTGTTTTCGTGTGACTTTTTTTATTATTATTTATTGCGAATTTTACGTATCGTGTAATTTTCAATATCGAAAGTATTTCAAAAGTGATTTATAAACAAAAGAATTGGTAAAAATGGAAGATTCGATCGTTTTTATCTTTAGAAAAAAATTTTTTTTTTTTAGATACTCTATTAGTTTATTAGTTTTGATCATTTATTATAATGTAAGTTTTATGTAACTTTGAACGTGAAAAAATCTTAGCTACAGTTGATATATATTCAGAAATAGTATCTTACGTCAATGGATACATCGGAATTCGTACTATGATATAACCTTACCCTTCGGTCGAATTTTATTTATGAATCTCGAATCGGACGATAAAACTAATTGAAAATCAGATCCATTTAGCATGTTTTCATTAAAATTGATCGGCGTATTACACAACCATTTTCAGTACGTTTTCGATATAATATCAGTAAATGATCCGTGTAATAAATAAATAACAGCAGCAAATAACCCGGCAATTTTTATAATTATATGAATCAATGACGATGTCGGACGCCGGTCGCTTTTTTATATCCCTAATTTAAAACTATTTTCAATTTTTACAGACGTTTGTACATAAAAATGAAAACACCAGACCGAATTAGAAAAAAAATACAATTCGTTCACCAACGAACAGTACTTTTCCGAAAGAAACGCATCACTCGGCTAATGGTTCAATTTATCGCCATTCTCATAAAAAGAATTTTTCCGTCGACTTTTTTTATTTACTTTTCATTCAATCGAGATAATTCCGGAAAATTGCTTTTGATACAAAAAACCTATAAAGCTAAATTAGGAGTTTTCGTATTTTAAACTCTCTTCTTTTCCTTCATCTTCACTATCGCATTTCGCCAGCATTATCGAGAAGCCGCACAAGAAAGTTAGCCAATTTAGCATCTTGTTGCATTTATTTTTTTATCCGTTGTCAAATTGGACATTCGATTACCCTTCGCCAATAACAGGATCAAAGGCTTTGTTTCGAGCACTCGTTAATCCCACGTTTTACTTTCGCAAAGTATTCCTCGAGCTGCTATCGACGTTCGATGTTCACATAAAATTTTCCGACAACTCGAACCTCGGCGATTCAAGGTAATTTACAGTAAACAAAATGATATGCATTTACATATGTGACCGGTGTTGTCATCCGTATTGTGATCGTGTAAAATGAAACGGCACGCCCACGGCAACGATAAAAGCTTGACGTCACTTATCATTGACAAAATCGAGATGAGAGGGCCTTTACGGTCTGATGGTCACTAAAAATCAGGTTGTTTGCATTGTGCCGGTAATTGGCCCATTCACGTGTCATCATTATTACACAGACAATGGGCGAACTCGACAAAAGCGTCCAGGTTCCGAAACACCCTACTTCGTTTACGAATGACCAATTTTCCGATACATAATGCATATTGATGTTGCTCACCGATCCGCTTCTTGTTTTTGCATAATAAACGGTATCCGAATTTTGATTAATTGATTTATGATAAGGTTCGATCGAGTCATGGTGTATTTTAAGATTATTATGGTCGCTGTTATGACGTAGATGGGAAATTTAATTTTTGAGAAATTTTTAGATGTGTATACGTTTTGTATAATATTTGAGCCGCTTCATGTTTTTTATGGTCGCATGAATTTGTATTTGTGTATGTTTTTATAATCGATTTTTATATAAGCTAGTCGATTACGCGGTATATTTGTTCCTTTATGTTCAGACGTCCGAACTTTTCCTTTTTTGCATATGAATGACGGTTATGGTCGCGGCATGTTCTGGAATAATATTAACTATACATAAATTTCTCCATACAAACGTGCGTTTATGCATAATCATGTACGGAAGGAATGAAAAAATACGATTTTTATTCATATTCATATATAATATAAAAAATGAAAGATCTATGCTATATTTATGTTTCCTCAAAGTCATATTTTAGATAACTATGATATCAGCAGATCTTATGACAATCATACAATATGTTGTCATAGGTGTTTGTAAACAAAACGCATTTGCGTGCATATTGTCGACAAAGTCACGTTCATTGTTAACCGTTACAATGAGCAAATTGGATTGTTCGTGCACAGAAACGATTAGTGGGGAACGCGAAATGTTCCAACAATTTAATCGACGAAATTAACTATTTTAAACGTTTAATTCGACAATGATTCCATTATGAATCATCGTTAGATTAATTCGCTTTGTAGAGATGATTTGCTATCAGAAATATTTTGAATTTAGTCATAAGTTTTTATGCATTGATACAAATTATATTTCAACAACTAGTTTTAAAGAATTACATGGTTGGAAAATAGATTATATTTGAAGACACTCTGTATAAGTCTTATACTATAAGAGATATTCGGTCTGTTAGCAGAAACGCTTTAATCCACGACTGCGACGAGGAAGTCACGTTATCGGCCTCGTCATCGACGCATCCTCGGAACAAAAACGTCTTCCATTTACATTATTTATGTATGAATAAGAAATATTAAAAAGATAGCGCGGCTAGAATGAAATCGAATAAAAAAAATTCGAACACAAAATAGTAGCACGCTGCCAAGTGTATATTTCGGGACGCCTTTCTGCGACCGCCAAAATAAAAATTTACGTTTTCTTCGTGCCGCCATCGATCTTCCGTTCGTCCGACGATTTTTTTTTCATTTGTTCGTTCGCGGTATCGTACGTGGAATCTTTCGAGGATCCCCCATGCAACACGGGGATCCTTGGCCGGTGGAAATTTCGAAAACTCGAGGTGGTCAATGTCAAGGTGCCTTTGGTGTCCCCCGCCGTGAATTGTGATGGATGCTTTTTGCAGGCGTCATCCGAAGCGGAAAATTGCGGGGTCACCGCTTAAAAGAAAATTACTCGCCCGTATGTTCGTTTCGTCGCTTTGTTTTTGATTTTATCAATGGTGGTCGGTTGGATTTTGCGTGTGTGTGTGTGTTTTTTCGGGAGAGTTTTTTATTTTTCGGGGACGGCTCGGAGACTTGTCGAGTCGCTCTGATCGACTCTTCGGAAAATTGGTTCGTTGAATGTCTAAATGGAAACTTGATTATTTTCGTGTGTGGAAAAAGCTGAGTTGCTCAGATTTATGGGGTGCACGATAAATGGGAGATAACATCCACGACTTTTGTTTATATGACTGCTTTCGTTCTCTGAACGAAGTCTGGATTAAATTAAATTAGTCTACGGGAGAATGAAAGAGAATCTTCTATATCTGGACATTGACTCGTGCTCTTTTTTTATATTAGATATGAAATTTATTACATATGGATATTGAAAAAAATTGTAATAGATTTTTTTATGAACAACGATTGTCATAAATATTTTTATAAAGAGTTAATTCATGTAATTCAGCAATTTTGATAAATGCGAATGTTAAAAATTAACATTTCATATTCTTATATTATTTGAAATGTTTATTTAGTGAAATTTGACTGAAAATATTTAAATTCAAAATAAAATTTTTCTCGAGTAGTAAAAAGCTCGTTGAATATTCCATATATAAAAACGGCGTGCATTAACGTACGGGCTTAAATCAGACCGCATTAATGATATTCTAATGTGGCGCAGAAACGTTCGTGTGTATGTAAAATTTGTGTATCAAATATGTATGGAATATTTGAGTCATTATGTACTTATAACTTACATACCCGTACATACTGTATAAACTATTACAATTCAACTCATCCCGTTTCATTACACTGCGAATGTTTTCCAGCTACACAATGAGCTCTATTTATGTTCATCGAGTACTCACTCTTCAACTACGGTGCATTGGTTGATTTATGTATAATATATTAAATATTTTCTTTTTATTTATGCAAATAATATGCATTAATGATTAATATATGTAGTCAGTCCAATCACGTTTCATATGAATGGTGAATACGAAATGTGACGAGATTAATATTTTTCAAAAAAAAGTCCAAAACGTAAGATGTAACATTAGCTAAACTCGTTTATCAAATTTCCGATTTCAACGAAAATGTCTTTCGGATGTTTGTTGACATGTTCATCTATTTTTATACTTTACTAGAATATGCGATCAATAAAACATGTTATAAGCCCATTTTGAATATTTTCTTGAAACTAGATATATAATATGTGATATTTTTCTTTTTCAAAATTAATTCCATCGGCGATTATTCGATAATTGTACCCTTTATTATTTTATTACATGAAAATATATTTTTTCAATAACAAGCAAATTTTCGTACCTTTGAAATAGATGTTCAATTCGAAAAAAGTAAATAGTATTTGAACCGACAAAATTGTATCACCATTAACTAATTAGTTAAGCTAATTTAAGGTCAGAATAATATTTCACAGTGGATTTGTAAAACACAAAATATGCTTTATAATTCGTTCGCAGTAGCCGCGATCCAATTATATGAGTTCGGCATTAATGTGCGTTCCTGTTCATCCAATTTGGCACAACCTTGGCGCGTTACGATGACGTCTACGAAAATTCGCATTGTCCCTTATCTGAGGAGACATCAAGGTTGTGGATGTGGTGACACGTGGACATGAATGATTTTCTTTGAATAGACTTCCACGTAGACTAGACAGCCTTTTTTCTGAAACATGAAAGGTTTCAGACTTGATTTCGTTCGCATTTCGACTCAAATCGAAATGACTGTTGACTTTGAAACTGCGTGATTGACATCCAGAATATAGGAAAAAAACAACTTTGATCGACTATTTATATTCGGTTTCGATTATGTTCGTTTGAAATCTGTTTTATGTTCTAATGACTCCGAAAAGAATTGTCTTGATCTGTTCATATTAAATATAGGAGATATCAATGAATGCGATGGAAATCTCTCGCTTTGTCAATCGAGAGTTCGTTCAATGAACGTCATTTAACCCCTTGAACTCATCTTTTATATTTATTCCGCTTCTTTTAATATCTTCAAATTCGATTTGACGCGTTCACTAATTCTCCCAAATATTTTGTTCTATTCAATCAAAGTATTCAGTCTTAATTCCAGAGCACATTGAATATAGAGAGAAACACAGTTCGCACCGTCAATTTTCTACACAATATCCGACATTCTCCATACGAAAGCGGATTCAGAACTTCTAGAATAGTCTTGATAATTGCATCAGATATAGATCGACGAATGTTGATTATGGGCACATCCTAGTTAGTGCTCTAGCCAATTGACTGCATCGAAAATAGAACCGAACACGCAAATAGATGCGCCACGCGTGCTCACAACATACACATAATAGATGGATAAGTGTTGATTATTATACACTTGCTCGATCCAAGATGCATCCGTGTTGCATTTCAACAAAATCTTCGGTTTGGAGATGTGTGGAAGTTTTGTGGGATTTTTGAATCAAGGAGAATTTGAGTGCAATAAAAACGTGACGAAATCGACGATTTTTGTATTTTTCATATAACTTTGTATGAAAAGAGAGATGTGTTCGTGAGGTCTTGTTTGCATGGTCGTTTTGTATTAACATTCTGTTAGTCTTTTGTATGGTAATTTCATGCGGTTTATGATAATGATTTGCACGGTGTTGTATGCATGTATGTTTGTATCAGATTCGTCTTCCATACGGAAAATTTTAATGGAGTGAACCTTTTTTCACAAATGGTCTCTTTCCTGAGTTACTTTGTTGTCGTTTTATCAGAATATTATGTGAGATTAGTAAAGCAGCACAAGAATTCCATCAGGCTGAATTGATAGATGGCGTGATTATTTTACGTGGAAATTAAAAAAAAAAGATTAATAAATCTTTCAATTAAAAACATTTTTTATTTGATTGATATCAAATTTATGTATGTTTTGATGTTATTTTCATAAACGGTACAATTTACATGAAATATTTGAAAAATTTGGACACATGATGAAACACTTGCATAAATTCATTGTAATACTCGATAATGTTGCCAATTGGCGACAGTTCAAAATCCATTGCAACCGTCATTTTCCTTCCGTTGTTGGCAAAAAAAAAAACTATTACGCGAAAGTGTTTTTCTTTCGGATTCTAAAATTCTAGTTGTTGATAAGAATAATGCTCGGAATTGTAACCTGAAAATTTAAAAGTATCGAAAAAAAACAAAACAAAAATAACTCATTGGCCAAATGCGCATCAGAATGAGCAAAACGTCTTGTTTACCCAATCATTTTCCGTAGGAATTCGAGTCATTTTTTGCATATTACGCGATTCGCGAATTACGCCCAACTTCGTTTCCATCCGGTGTTGATGATGATGACGATGATGACCATGAAGATTCTATAACTAAATTTAGATCTTCATCCAAAGACGCGTTTCGAATCTTACCACAAGGCTGGCCTTTCAACTTGCAATCAATAGCTGCCATGGACGGCTTTCAGCTGAAATTATTCATACATAAACTATAATACAATCATTGATAATTATTTGTAAAAAGGTAAAAAAATTTTCGAACATATTTCGCTTCGATTCTATAAATAAGCACCAACGGCATCATCACGCTTAGCTAAGTGCCGATGTAACGTTTTGGCATTTCAGTGCCAAATTAGAGTGATTTATGACTTACGGCACACAGTCCGTATATGATTCGTCTTGTGTCATATCGTGCACGCACATAATACAGTAATATGAAGTCGATAAATGTTTATAATATACACCGTAATCGAAAATAGATAATAGCTTATAGCGGTGACGCCATACTAGCGTCTGCCATATGTGCGATCTTCCGACGCTAAAACGCGGTAGCCAACATTTCCATCGAAAGATACCATCTCGGCGAATCGAATTATACCCATATGTTCGATACAATCGTATCCGATTGTAATTGGATTGTTCGCTCGTGCGAGTTGGTACATTTTCAATATCGCATGTTCGTGTTCGCGAATTGTTCCGCACTTTTTTAAATGTTTTCGCACTTTGCCGCAATCGATATCGCGTGAAGTACTTGCGGCCTTGAAATAGTCTGCTATAATTGCAAAACATTGTTCAGATATATGCTATTTTTGTATGGAATATTTTTAATCATTGTGTGCATGCTGTGCGTTTCAAGCGATCATTAATTACTGTTAATACCGTTCAGAATGTGTCGTTCGTTTTGTGATGTGTTGTAATTTTTTTTTTTAAATTTACATCGGGCTACAAATCGATTACGTGTCGGAAGTTTCCGTAATCATCCCTTAATACGATTTGACCTAGATTGCTTACCCTAAATTCAAGGTTGTCGACGAGATTCACCATCTGAACGACCTACGTGTCTAGTCCTTTCCACCCATTTTACCCTCGTCACCTTCTTACCTTCATGAAAAATTCACCGTTCCTTTCCCAGGAGAAGAAAAAAACCCTTGCTGAAGTATCATCAGACAAATACGATTTTTTTCCATGAATTTAATAAGAAATAAACTCATGAAATATTCAATACATAAAAGCAAAACATTATCTTTTTATTTATCTTTATTGCTATTAATATGACATTACATTCTTAATATAATATAAAACACATGTGTACGTATAGAATTTTCTTTATTCTTTTTCTACAACTCTTTTACATATTCGAAGTAAATAATTATTACACACATACACACACACACACACACACGATCCTGCATTATCTGAATGTTATTTTTGAATTAGCTTTTTGACGCTGTTCCAGCGGAACTTCCCCGATATCGATAAACATTTTACGAGCATCCATCTTGCTGGCGAATTTCTATTGCTTTTTGCGCATTTCAAACATAATATGTTATTTATATGTTAATCTGCAGCGATTTCTACATGTACACGAATCCACTTGTACATTTTGTCTGTCAAAATCGCAACGATAAAAATTCACATGTCGAAATATCAATTTAAAGGTGCGTTCGAATAATGAAGTCGCTAATTTTGGATATCGGACTTTCGGACGAGAAGGAGTCGCTGAGACGACGACGATGGATCGAGGAGCCCACCTGAGGCTTCTTTCTGAAGGTACTTGAACAGAGGTTACAGTGTCTGGACTTATCGGAACTCTAGATCTTATGCTTATCGATCCATTTCGACGCAGTGAAATACGTTTAAAAAAAAAAAGTATCTTTCATATAACATAATGTGGTCGATCGAGACGAATCTGCTGTGTCATTTCCAACAGACGGAACCGTTCAGAAAATGACTTTTTACGAGACCGAAACGGACGAATTTTAAATCTCGATAGCGGTGCATGTTTTTGTATTGTCATTATCGCCGGCGGTCTCTTTTACCTTTGTGCAGTCGCAAAATCAGAGTATTTTTTTTATTTATTGTTATTGTTGTCGTTGAACAATGGTTTTCGAGATAAACACTGAGTAATGATCCCTCTGGCGCTCTTTGCATACGTTTGATGCGTAAATTGAGTTTTAATTGTGATTTTCGCGAACGGCAAGGTTAAGCCATGCGATAATAAATTTTAGTGGATCGGACTGAAAATTTTTCTCACAATACTTTTGAAACATAAAGCGTTCAGATGTGTGCATTTAAGAATGATTTGTTCAGACACTGTAATTGTTCGTTTCAAGGCTAACCTTCCGAATCCGTCGCTGTTGTTCTCCGATCTTCCTGATGTTCTTTATTTTGGTCTCACTTTTTATTTGTTATTTTGATGTCAGTAACGGAATAGCACCAATTAGGCTTTGTCTTGCGCTTGGGAATGACACTTCAGATTCTCTTGAAGATGCAGTATGGTAGAAGCTCTTTTTTCAAGCGGAGTTTTTATTTTTGTTATTTAGAATGCGTCTCAACAGGTCAAGTAATTGTTGAAAACTAACATATAGTCTGATCAAGCTTCTTGATTTACAACACTTTTCTTCATCGAAATTATTTCATGTTGTATATGCTAAATATGGAGTGAACGAAAATTTTCTATACGAAAATAAACATTTTACTGACATTTTAAAAATGTCAACGAGCTAATCATTTTCTACGATTGCTTTTTACGAATATCTTTCAATGGATCGATTGAATTTTTTTCGATTCCATCAATCGAAAACATCTCAAGAATTATACGTTCGCTTTTATTATACGACGATGTCAGTTTTTTCACATTCGAATGTTAACGTTTTGCTGTTTTTGCAGGGTATCTTTTGGTAGTTCCAAAGGATCGATGGTTGAAACATTGATATACGAGAGTCCACTACAGGAAGAACCCGAAACCACGAGTCCTCAACTTCCTTGCGACACTCCGTTTCCGTTTCCAGAGGATATCAGGGAGCAAGAAGAGTGAGTACTTCCGTTTTACATATAATATAAATACAAGTAGACCATGTTGAAAGATTTGATATCTTGAATCGGTATAATACAGTTTTTCGCTTCCTGAATAATTCGTATCATAATACAATACGTGCATTTCATAAGAAAAATTAATATTTTTATTTCTTACGGACACTATTGGCTGAAAATTAAATTAACTTATCAATATCATGCATTTTATCCATAACTGGTCATACGGTTGCATGCGTCTTTTTCGAAATGCAATTGATTATCCCAGTTTCGATTTAAGAGATGTGATGTTTTTAAAACGCATTCCTATGGGTTTTTTATGGTGTCGAAATTTTAAACAAGCTACCATATTTAGCCGAGTGAATCCGTTGCGTTAGTGCTTTGCAACACGTAGGTGTTACACACACACACGGCTCGTCCAAAATAATTTGCATTATAAGATGGTGTTCATCGATCCCAAAAATTTCATACAAATATTTTACACGTTGCAAATTTTCCAAAATAAACCTCGCATATTGCGGATTGAAATTAGTACTTATATTTTGATACGTGACGATATTTTCATACTCACTGATTAGGTAAAGTTTTTTCGCATTTTCTCTGATGGATACCCATACCTCTCCCATTAGATTTAAATAGTCGACATAGGAAACGGTCCATTAGTGGATCTGAAAAAAGGATAACACGGCCACACGCCCATAATGGAAGGTGTGGCGTGAACATCAACATTGACATTTTAGACATCTCGCACGGGCGAGATATTTCACGTTCGCTGAAAAATTCCGTGATTGCCCTCAGTCAGCCATCGTCGATTCGATGAATTCGGGATGCGATCCGCACAATTCTTGTACAGAAAGGGTTCCTTTTTTTAATGCCCGAGACATTTTAGAATGCCTGGATCCGGTTATGTAAGAGGTCCACTCGAACGGAAGCCGTCTTACGAGAACATAACGATGTTCTTCCGTCAAAATCCGCGACGTTGTTTTACTCTTTACGGTTCAACATTACAAAAATTAGTTTTTTTGGAGTTTGAAGCGAGTGGAATCCTTAAAATGAAGGTGAGATTTCGATTTTCGAATGTATCGATATTGTTTCTATTTTGGATTCTCTATTTAAAAGAATGACTACATCACGAAACTGTTTTGGGGTATTATTTTTCTCTTGGGTATTAATTAACCCGGTTTTCTAAATTCATACCACCTCGCATGCTTACTTTTCATTAAAATTGGTGAATAGGGCGACATCCGTAATCACCTCGTTTCTAGTCGCTCGTAATATTGCGGAAGTTTATTTTTAAATTATTTTTAATATCAAATTGTTGAAATTCGACGTAATTTCAATGTGGTAAATATAAAATTGTTATTAGAGTAAATTATCGCAATTATTGCGGTACAATATACATCGGCGATTTATTTAGAACATTTTAAGGTGATTTTTTTTAAGTACATGAAAAATTATGTACTTCGACCTACATAAACTGACGTCTTTTGACTATAAAATTATACATTTATAATACCCTACCCAGTGATTTATTTTCCATTTCTAATATTTTTTTAATACCGATTTCGGTAATGATAATATACGCAATTCTAAAATTTTCAGCGACCCACTGAAATATTCGGCACATTTTCGCATTCAAACTCGAACACGCAACCGATCTCATTAAAATCTATATTAGATTTGGCAAAAAGTACAAAATTTCCACCTCGAATCTCAAACGGCCTGATTTCGTACTAACCCACTAACGTTCAATAATCCATTAATTGATTCGTTCATTAATCAATTAATCCGGGGAATAAAGACAAAATAAAGCCCTATCCTCTTAAAAATTGGCGTACAACTGAATTTTGGAATCAAGCTTGATATTATGGTTTTTAACAAAACCATATGGTAAAACCTTACTGTCTATATGAGATAGGTTTAAGACTTTACGAAGGGTTAAAGGTTACCAACAACGATTTTTCGTGAATATCTCGTTAATTATCGCTTTTACGGAAAAATATTCAATTACAAATTTACATTTGAGAAAATTTCCTATAAAAAAGGTATAATATTTATTTGTAAGAGTAATTCTTATCGCAATAATTATTTTTTAATAACTTATTCTGTTTACGAATTAAAAACATCGTCTTGGAATTTTTTGAACTCTCTGAACATATCGCTTAGGGCCAAATACAAAATAATAGCAATACTTTTATTCGAATTATCTTCAAAATAGGAACTATTATAAATAAATATTACAATATATTTTTTGTAGGAAATTTTTTAACCTACAAATTTGTCTTTGAATATTTTTCCGTAAAAGAGTGACATTTAACGAGATATTCACGAGAAATCGTTTTTGGTAACCTTTAACCGTTAGTAAAATCTTAAATCAATCTCATATCGACGGAGAGGTTTTTCCATTTTATTAAGAAGCATAATAACCAGCCTGATTTCAAAATTCAGGTGTCCGTCAATTTTTGAGAAGCTAATATGTAAGTGCTACTTCAACATGGGTTGAACTGAAATTTTTTTTCCATAAGTGTTTTAGGGGTTAAGTAAGGTTTCTAACTTTACCTAATATTAAGCTTCAAATTAATTATCATGATACAAGCTTAATATCATGCACGAGTTAGAAACCTTAATTATAAATATAAGGTAAAATGAAAAAAAAAAACCTAGCCTAACTTAACACCTAGGGACACCTAGGGGTTAGGTTAGGTTCAACGCATGTTGAAGTAGCACCGATACGTCTTTATTCCCGATTACAACACCCACCCCCAAAACAACAATCGCGTAAAATTCAAAACTTACGCCACGCGCCGGCGTACGCAAATTCGATCATCGAGGGTTAACTTTTCGCGGGGAGACCTTGCCCCACATACGCAACTGCGATAATTTCAACCCTTACGAAAAAAAACGCATTATTGGAGCCAGTCACGTCACTTTCGGGCAGCACACGTTGTAATCGCCGAGACGCTTTCGTGATCGAAACGGCCCCAAGTCACGCTTTCGCGATAAATCCACGGATATATACTGCGCACGTGTAACGTGTAATGGTGACGCACCCCTCCAGACACTGGGGTCTTGTCGGATCGGTCAACTTCGCCCCCGTACAGGTTGTGATTGTATTTTTTTTTTCTTGCGGTGTTGCGATTCTGTTGAGGACTCGTGAATGCGGGGTGTTAAGAGGTTTTTCTGCGATTGAGCGGAGTGGCGATAAGTGGGGGAGGGTATTCGATGGGAAAATTGAAAGAGGTTTTAAATTTATGTGTTTTAGTTGAAATGAGGGTTTTTTTCGTATGATTTGGATAATTTTGAAATGAAATTAGTATTTTTTTCTATTGCGAGAATATTGAGAAATCGGAATATTTGCATTGAAATAATGGTTGCAAACATTATTGAAATGTTCTCATGGTAACATAGAAACAATACCTATTTAGTCATACTTTTCGATGTCTGTTTTTCATCACCTATTTAGTCATGCTTTTATTTGAGTTTTTCGGTAAAATTTCTTCTTTTTAAATATTATAGATAACCCTAAACATCACTGCCAATTATATTTTATAAATCATCTTAGGCTTTAACAATAAAAAAAAATACATTTTAGGGTCAAAACAAGACGTTTCAAGCAGGGCTTTAGAGCGGAGCAACGGATTTTTACCCGGAACACGCGAATTTATAATGCTTCACTACTTCTACTTAAAATATGAAATTGAAAAAAATAATTTAAAAATCGAACTTTATTACTATTATCTTACACTTCGTAATAATGATATTAGTGTATTTTTATATTGCATATATTAATTTCACTACGAGGTTGGCTCTCGGATAAGGTATATAGCCTAAGCCCACAATATTTGATGGGGAGACCTAGTCCTGCAGT